>JBAMYA010002061.1:0-18404 GCA_037176975.1 Arrhamphus sclerolepis | reverse complement strand
CCCCCCCCCCCCCCCCCCCCCCCCCCCCCCCCCCCCCCCCCCCCCCCCCCCCCCCCCCCCCCCCCCCCCCCCCCCCTACAGTTGGCGTGCCTGGACGCCTCCAGATCTGTGGTGTGGTGTTGGTGGGGTGCCTTGTCTCTGGTGCACTGGGCTGGCCTTCCTCTGTTGCTTCTCCCTGCTGCTCTGGTCCCTGGCCTGGGGCTGCTGTTGGGCAGGGGGGGGGCAGTGGAGTGCACCTTGCTGGGTGGCTGGCAGGTTGTCCTTGGCCTGGAGCAGTGGGCTGGCCTGGTTGTGGGTTCCTGGATTGCGCGGGCGCATGTATTGTTTCATGGACGAGTGGGCTGGGGTTGCTGGTGTTGGCCGGGGGGCCTGAGGGTGGCTTATTTGTCAAGGCTAAAAATGTGGAATTTAATATTATTATTATAACAAAATTTTACATCCGTAATATAAATTTTCAAAATGTTTTTCACTTTTTCATGCTTTTTTTAAATCATTATTATTACTATCATTACTATTACTATTATTGACCAACAGTATTACTGCAGTGTACAAGTAATATGCATTTGTTTGTAATTTTATGTTCCCATAAATCATTTCCTCCATAAGTGACCCATAACTTCAGCCCATCACTCTTGTCAGTCACTAATTCCTCTTCATCACTTGGAGTTCACTAAGTTATAGTGCAATAACAAGATTACTCAACTGTTATTCGGCTTCACTACATTTAGCTGCTTAATATATGGACTAAACACTAAGATGTACACTTCTTATAGTTATACTTTGTCAAAATACATTTGCATTACTGAGAAAAAGTATAACTTAATTACAATATATTCACACTGTATCGTCCCATAGACGCCTGTATAAACATTCTCTGTGGACAAACAAGCATGTTTCTTTCCCTTAAACTTGAACTAACTTACCATAAACGCCTGTTGATACTTCGTATAAGTTACACAAATTAACTACAAAGTATATAAATAACAATAAAAGTAAAATAAACCTGTAACATTGGGTTATCGCGAGATCATCGCTACGAAATCTCGCGTGGCCTCCCAGACGCAGGTAACTTTATCGCTACAGAACAATGAGCAGAGTCAGAGTGCTGCACAGAAACCTCCTCCACCTTGTAAATGACTTACCTGTAAGCACTGACCAGGAAAACAGCAAAGTGACTGTTAAAAACAAAGTCAAGACTTGCAAGGCTGTCAAAGCAAGAGACAGTAGTAATGACAAATCCGACTCTGAGAGGGAATCAAGGACACACTATTGGCTCAGAGTCCCAGTACTAGCAAGACCACAGAGACAACAGGTCACTGAAACTGAATTGTTAAAAAAATCTTTTCCAAACATTTACAAAGTCCTGACTTTTTGACTCCAGCCCACTTATTCTACTTTTTGATGTCGGTTCTGAATGAGATGGGCCAGGTTTGGCCCACGGGCCTCAAGTTCAACACGTGAATTAGGAGGATAATTAACTTCATTAGGTCGTGTTTCATGAAGTTTTAAGGAATTTGAATGAAGTGTAAAATATGAATGCAAAGAATAGCAATCTTCAAATCTCACAAACCTATAATTTATTGTAAATAAAGAATATAAAAAGAGGCGCAGAAGACATTTGCACAAACTTGTTTAGTTTTGGAAATGAGGACATTTTATCTGTTTTATTCAGTGAAATGAAACAGTAACAAACAGTCTCAGCATGAACATTTTGATACAAAACAACTTCTCAAACATTTAAATGTGAAACTTGGACGTAAGCCGTCTTAAACACGTCTTCTTCATATGTCTTGAGCTCAGAGGTCCAACTTCTTCCACACGTCTTTAAATCGACGTCCAGACCAGCAGGAGTCCAGGTTTCTGCCTGTTCCTCTGTAACAGTCTTAAAAAGCATTCACGGGAGCGCTGGAGGATCTCTACGCCACGGCAGGGATGAAGTACTGCAGCGACACGTCTTCATGCAGCAGGATGAGGTGGACCACGCTCTGATGGACAATATCTGAGGAGACAGGACAGCAGGTGGAGAAACTTACTGATCAGTCCTGGGAGGACATGATTGGGCCACTGTGGACCTTCAGAGAGGACATCCAGAAACCTCAGTGAACTGGAATTCAAAAAAAAAACGTCATCATTTCTGTATATGACTGAACTTGTAATCATCTCCTTACAAAAAGGCAAATTACGTAATTTCCTGCTTCTGTCTGCTTCTATGTTTAACAGCAGGGAAGCTGCTACAGAGAGGATTTTCCAGTGGAAATGCTCGCTATGTATCACGTGTGTCAAACTCAAGGCATGTGGGTTGAACCCAGCCCCTTACCTCATCTTATCTGGTCCATGAGAATGTTTAAAGACAATCAACTTCTAACTAGAACATTTCTGATTAAATATTTCATTCAGTTCTGACATCAAAATGTGGACTAACTGAAGTGGAGAGCAGCTGGTTTATGTCAGAAAGTCAGGATTTAGTAAACATTTGAAAAAGATCTTCAGGGTTCCCACTTTCCCTGAAATTATTTTCCAGGACATTTTCAGTGGCTACAGAGACCACTTATAACATCATACACTAACACATTCCCCCGTCCCCCTCATTCTTTGGAAGTGTTCTTTTCTACAGTTGTAACTTGCATTTATCCGGATTGTTTCTATGTTTATTATTCAGACATTTAATGTGCAGTCTATGGCTATAATTTATCTATGAAAAAAATTATGACAAATGTATCATAGACTCGCGACCTGACCCCAGATAAGTGGAAGAAGATGGATGGATGGTATCGCAGAATAATGCAAACACACCAAAAGATTACAGCGTAGCACTTCATTAGCTTGAAAAACTGGAGTTACAATGTTTAACTATCAACTTTCTCTCCTCTCTTACTTTCTGTCCACTACTCCCCATTTTTGTTCTTTATCAACCTGTCGAGCAGTTTGAATTTCATTTCATTTGTTTAAAATATACAAAATAAAATCAAATTTACCGATTGATAGCTGTAATGCTAATTTAGCCATGTTAAATTGCATTCATTTATGCTAACAACAGTGGAAATAAGAAATGAACATGTAATAGTTAAAGTTCTCTCTTACCTGTGGTCTCTGTGAGCATCTCACTCTGTTAACAACTACTTTCACTGGAAGTTAACGAGCTTAAATCTACATGAAAAGTCGCTAACCTCTAATTTCTTCACACATCTATATGTGCACATATACAGGATTTTAATACAACAGAATTCCTGAAGTTGTTTTCATTCACTTATTTTCAGTTTATTTTGTCAGACAATAAAACAAGTGGGAAATACTGAATGAAGTGTGGCCCATTAAGATTACCTGTTAACTGTAATTACCTGGAATCTCCCGCTCTGCTGAAACCAGAGATGACAGAACAACTCAGTAAAGGACACGCCCACTAGAACTCTCCTCTGCCTGTCAATCAACGGAGGACAGGGAGGAGCCTGTGGCCGTGGGAGAGAAAAACCTCACACTAGCGACACTTTTCAACTTTCAGTCGCTAGTTTTGCCTCTAAGTCCTTACCGGCGTCTGAAAAGTTGCTAAATCTAGTGACAAAGTCAGTTGGAAGCAATGAGTTTGAGAACTGCTCTAAGCAGAAATGCTAATTTGATTGGCTAGTAGCACCACGTGGGGCTCTTCGCCAGTTAGAAGCAGAGAAGCCTTGTGACTTAATGTTAATTAGTGTTAATTAATGTTGCCCAGAAGATCAGGTGACGACAGACATGCATGTGCAGAACTTTAACCTGTTTGAATTCACTCACAAGGCAGGGGGAAGATAAATTTCCAGGAAAACCTAACCGTTTCCAGGACATGTGACCTTTTTTCCTCATTTTCTAGTCATTTTCCAGGTTTTCAAGAACCCTGATTTCACAACTAAAAGTTGTTTTTGGCAAAACCCATAAAATGTACTGTTTTTTAATAACAAAGATTTGTGATTTTTAGGACAAAAGGGCTGAAATTATACAAAATTTTCAATTTTACAATTGTTGTAATTTTATGTCAAAAATGGCAAAAAGTTATTTTTCAAGAAAAGAATGTAAATTTAACCTAAAACGTTATAATTTTGTGAAATTTGTGATTGTACAAAAAAAGTCTAGATCTTTCAAACTTTGAAATTTTACCACAAATTTCTTTATTTAATTTTTATTTTACAAGAAAAAAAATAATGATGTATAAAAAAATGCTTTTTATGACAGAAATATGCATTATTGTAAAATTTGCCATTTTACAACAAAATTAGCTTTTTCTACGAAACAAAGTTACGTTTTTTTTGTGATTTTAGTACAAAAGCTTAAATTTTATGTTAAAAGACACAAATATAAATTTGAAAATTGCAATTTTATGAGGGGTGGGTGGGTTATTTATTTATTACAACCACATCCAGGAAGTAGTGGGAAGGTTTTACACGTCTGTGCTAACTTAGAGTAAAGTTTGGATCTGGATCAGGACTTACTGCACATGGCCTTGCTAGGGTTGACCTGCTGTCCCATGAGGAACTGCTGCAGCTTCCTGATGTCCACCCGGGCTGCAGACATGTTCTCTGGGTCTCTGCTCTGAGACGGCCCTCCATCCTGAGAGGTGTCACTTCCTGCAGGGACAGGAAGTGGAGGGACATGAGGGACAGAACAAGCAGCAACCATCCCACTACCGGATTGAAGGCGTGTCAGCAAGTAGGTTTTGTTACTCCACTGACCACTAGGTGCTGGCTCTAAAAGAGAGTAAATCTCCATTGACCTCCAACATATTTACAGCCTGGTACAAAACTCAGTTTTGTTCTCTATAGTTAGATGTTACATCCATGACTACTGTACGTGGGTTGGGGGTGAATTTTTTTTTCTACCATGTCAGATACATTTATATTAAGCAATAAAGCTGACCAATGAGATGTGCTGATTCATTTAACATGCTTGAAAGAGAGCTAGCCATTGGCTCTGAGAGCTTTGTCCCGCCTCTTTGCAACATGGTGCTGCACAATTTAAGGAAAAGTGGACTTCAAAAGCTCTCTGTAGAACTCTGTGGTTCGTCCACCTTATATCTCTGTGGAACAGAATCACAGGACACCAGAAAGACGGGAGTCATCCTGAGATCTTCTCATCAACCAGGAAAGAGGTTTCAGTCCTGACATATAAAGATGTGGTTCAAGAATATCTGTTACATGCAGCTATCCTTAATTCAACAATCGACAAAAAAAATAGTAACTTTTGTTCTGGTTTGATTCACAACACAAACGTTCTTATTCCAGCCCCCCCTAGTGGCATGCCAATGTGATTACAACTGGGATTTTCATGAAACTTCCAGATTTTGGTGTTTTTGCACTCTTTTAGCAGAAAAAAATGGGTAAATAATAAACCAGAAGTGATGTGTGAGGTGAATATGAAGAACAGGATTTTTCCTACTGGTAGAAAACGCTACTCACCCCAAGGAGGGTTCCCCAGGTCTTTGAAGTGAGTTGTGACAGAAACCAGATCCGTCTCAATCTTCAGGTTCATCTCTCCGTTTAGATTTGCCTCAATTATCTGAAACAAGCACATCATTTCACATCCCATGAGTTTAACATCTGTTTCTCCTGGGTGTGTTCAGTTTCAGTAAAATAAACCCCAGAACTCTGAAAGTGTTTAAAACACATTTTAACAACCTTAATAAACCTTTTCCATAGAAACGGAGATCTGTTGACATCAACAGAATAATCTGGGTTCTGCTGGGGGACTTCAATGCCCACGTGGGTAGCGACAGTGTGACTTGGAAGGGTGTGATTGGGAGGAACGGCCTCTCTGATCTGAACTTGGCACCAGAACACTCTTGGTCGCAGCTCAATGATTGACTTTATAGTCGTGTCATCTGACTTGCAGCTGTATGTTCAGGGCACTCGGGGAAAGAGAGGAGCTGAGCTGATTACTACCTGGTGGTGAGTTGGATCAGGTGGCGGGGGAAAATGCCGATCAGACCAGGTAGACCCAAACGTATCATGAGGGTCTGCTGGGAACGACTGGCAGAAGAACCTGTCAGACAGATCTTTAACTCCCACCTCTGGAAGACCTTTAACCACATCCCGAGGGAGGTGGGGGACATTGAGTCAGAATGGGCCATGTTCCGAACCTCCGTTGCTGAAGTGTCTGACCGGAGCTGTGGACGCAAAGTCGTTGGTGCCTGTAGTGGCGGCAATCCCTGAATCCGGTGGTGGACACCCCAGGTGATGGAGGCCGTCAGGCTGAAGAAGGAGTTCTACAGGGCTTGGTTAGCCTGTCGGACTCCGGACGCAGCAGACAGGTACCGACAGGCCAAACAGACTGCGGCCTCAGTGGTCTCTGATGCAAAAACTCGGGTGTGGGAGGAGTTCAGAGAGACCATGTAGAGCGACTTTCAACTGGCTCCATGAAGATTCTGGCAAACCATCAGGCACCTCAGGAGGGGAAAGCAGTGCTCCACCAACACGGTGTACAGTGAGGGTAAAGTGCTGTTGACCTCAACTGGGGATGTTGTCGGGTGGTGGAAGGAATACTTTAAGGATCTTCTCAATCTCATCAACACGTCTTCCACGGAGGAAGCGGAGTCTGGAGCCTCCGAGGTGGGATCATCCATAACTGGGGCTGAGGTCGCCGAGGTAGTTAAGAAGCTGCATGGCAGCAGATCTCAGGGACATCCGCCCTGAGTTCCTTAAGGCTTTGGATGTTGTAGGGCTGTTGTGGTTGACACGTCCCTGTGACATTACGTGGACATTGGGGGAAGTACCTTTGAATTGGCAGACTGGGGTGGTGGTTCCCCCTTGTAAGAAGGGGGACCGGAGGGTGTGTTCCAATTACAGGGGAATCACACTCCTCACCCTCCCTGGTGAAGTCTATGCAGGGGCGCTGGAGAAGAGAGTCCAGTCAATAGTCAAATCTCGGATTCAGGAGGAGCAATGCAGGTTCCGTCCTGGCCGTGGAACTCTGGACCAGCTCTATGTCCTCAGTAGGGTCCTTGAGGGGGCATGGGAATTTGCCCAACCAGTCCACATATGTTTTGTGGACTTGCAGAAGGCATTTGACCGTGTCCTGTGGGGGGTGGTCCAGAAGTATGGAGTACAGGGTCCGTTGTTACGGGCTGCCCGGTCCCTGTACTGGCAGAACGAGAGTCTGATCCGCATTGCCGGTTGTGGGTCGGATTCTTTTCTGGTGAGAGTTGGACTTCGTCAGGGCTGCCCTTTGTCACCAATTCTGTTCATAACTTTTATGGACAGAATTTCTAGGTGCAGCCGGGGGGTGGAGGGGTTCCACATTGGTGACCTCAGGATTGCCTCTTTGCTCTTTGCAGATAATGTGGTCCTGTTGGCTCCATAGGGCGGGGACCTCCAGCTCTCGCTGGAGCGGTTTGCAACCGAGTGTGAAGCGGCTAGGATGCGAATCAGCACCTCCAAATCCAAAACCATGGTCCTATGTCGGAAAAGGGTAGAATGCTGTCTTCAGGTTGGGGATGAGATTTTACCTCAAGTGGAGGAGTTTAGGTATCTTGGGGTCTTGTTCACACGTGGGGGCGAGAATGGAGCGGAGATTGACAGACGGATCGGTACAGCATCTGTAGTACTGCAGGCTCTGTACCGGTCCGTTGTGGTGAAGAGGGAGTTGAGCCAAAAGGCAAGACTCTCTGTTTACCGGTCAATCTTTGTTCCCACCCTCACCTATGGTCATGAACTGTGGGTAGTGACTGAAAGAATGAGATCGCGGATACAAGCGACTGAAATGAGTTTCCTCCGTTGGGTGGCTGGACTCTCGCTTCGAGATAAGGTGAGAAGTTCAGTCATCCAGGAGGGACTCGGTGTCAGGCCGTTGCTCCTTCATATCGAGAGGAGCCAGTTGAGGTGGTACAGGCATCTAGTGAGGATGCCCCCTGGATGCCTCCCTCGAGAGGTGTTCTCGGCATGTCCAACCGGAAGGAGGCCCCAGGCCAGACCCAGGACACACTGGAGAGATTATGTCTCTCGGCTGGCCTGACACCTCGGTATTCCCCCAGAAGAGCTAGAGGAGGTGGGTAGGGATCGGGGCGTCTGGGCTTCTCTGCTCAAGCTGCTGCCCCCGCGACCTGATATCGGATAAGCGGGAGTTAATGGATGGATGGATTAATAAATATTACTGAATGGAGCAGCCTGGTCTAGTTTATTTATGATGTTCCAGTAAAAGTGCAGTTTCTATTCAATTCTTCTTTATTTTACATTTACGGGGTTCCTCAAGGCTCCATACTGGACCCCTGTTCTTTTTTTATATGTCCTTACTGTACGATCTATTTTACATAGATAAACAAATACTTTATTAAACCCCACAGAGAGGAAATTCAAGTGTTACATCAGCACAGACAGTGGTATAGAATTTTTGTAATTTTGCAAAAGGTTCAACATATTTTTTGAGCGTTTTGCAGATGATCTTCAGATCCATCTGCCTGCACGTCTGAAAAAGTGTTTGGAGTCTTCCAACGCGATCAAATATGATCCTACCAGGAAGTTGGAGAGGTTCTTCATCCTGTCAACAACGTTCTTCATGGTTTTCAGAGGAGGCAGGTAGATGCTCACCTGTGAGGAAACAATCATCAGCTGTCGCTCTAGCTGTGAAGGAGGTTCAGTAATGTCAGGATGTCATCAGGATGTCGGTGACACTTACGTCAAAGTCTGGCATGCTTGGCTCTTTGAGTTCGTGCCAAAGTCTGCGGGGGATGACATCGACCGGGACATCATGAGTGACGACTCGACTGACACTGGACAGGGTGGGCTGGACAAGATGGAGGAGCAAACATCTACAATACTGCAGTACTGAAGGAATTACACTTTTAAATACTTTAAAACCAACTTAATGAATAGAAGCTTATAAAACACAAGCGGTTTGACATTATAATAAATACTCAGATCCACTGTAATCAAAGAACTGAAAAATAGACGTAGTCTTGTAGTATGTCTTTGTGCCACTAGAGGCAATATAAATCACTGCAGCGATCTACATTCATACTTTTAAACAAAGAAGTAGTTATTCTGGAGGAGGGCGGGTTCTACTCATGACATTTTTTTATTAGGAATTTGAAAGGCATCTTTACATACATGACATCACAGCAGTCATAAAGTTCAGCTCCTACGAGAGGCAAGGGAGAACAAGGGGAATCTGGTGGTGCTATGGCTGGACCTGGCCAATGCCTCACAAGCTGGTTTTTGAGACGCTGGAGAGGCACCATTTCCCGGCCAGAGTGAGAGACATCATCCTGGAGTACTATGGAGACTTCAGCTTGAGAGTCTCCGCAGGGTCAACTACATCTGACTGGCACAGATTGGAGAAGGGAATCATCACAGGCTGTACCATCTCAGTGATCCCGCTTGCGCTGGCTATGAATATGCTGGTGAAATCTGCAGAGCCAGAGTGCAGAGGTCCCAAGTCCAATTCTGGGATCCGCCAACCACCAATCCGTGCCTTCAAGGATGACCTTACAGTGACCATGGAGTCCGTGCCCAGAGGTAGATGGCTCTTAGCAGGATTGGAGAAGCTGATGACATAGACCAGGATGTCATTCAAGCCAGCCAAACCAAGTTCTTTGGTACTGAAGAAGGGCAGAGTGGAAGAGAAGTTCCGCTTCTCTATTGCAGGAACACTAATCCCGACCATCTCTGAGAAGCCGATAAAGAGCTTGGGAAAGTTCTTTGACAGCAGCCTCAGGGACAAGGCCTCCATCAAGAACACCTGTGAGGAGCTAGACGGATGGTTGAAGAGTGTGGACAAAACTGGCCTTCCAGGAAAATTCAAGGCGTTGATTTATCAGCACGGAATTCTGCCAAGGATACTGTGGCCTCTGCTCCTCTATGAGTTTCTAATCACCACCATTTCAGATATGGAAAGGGGTCAGTTGCTACTTGAGGGGATGGTTAGGACTGCCAAGGAGCTTGAGCAACATCACCCTCTATGGAAACACCTGCAAACTGACGCTCCCCTGAAATCCATCAAGGAAGAGTTCAAGGTGTTGCGTGCAAGGGAGGTGTTGCAATTCCGCGAGTCAGCGAACCCAAAGGTTTCCGGGGCAGGAGTAGCAGTGAAGACTGGCAGGAAGTGGGAGAGCAGAGACTGCAGTGGAGCAGGCAGAGTCTCGACTACGCCACAGAGTCCTGGTGGGAACAGTGTCAAGAGGCAGGCCTGGACTAGGAAGCACCCCATTCATCTGGTTTGATAAGGCCTGGGGACCAGAGCAGAGCCAACTAGTCCAAGAAGAGGTGAGGGCAGCAGTAGAGGAAGAGAGGTCTAGCAGAGCAGTGGGGATGAGACCGCAAGGCACCTGGACAAGATGGGAGCAAGTTGCGGAGAGGAAGATCTTGTGGGCTGAGCTATGGCGGGCAGAGACACAGCATCAAGTTCTTGGTCCAGGCTGTCTATGATGTACTCCCCAACCCATCCAACCTGCACTGCTGGGGCCTAGCTGATACTCCAGCTTGCCCCCTTTGCCAAAGGAAGGGGATCCTTGAGCACATACTAAGTTGCTATCCGAAAGCTCTGGGGGAAGGCAGATACCGATGGCGTCACGATCAGGTGCTCAAGACCATCGCAGAGAGCATCTGCAGTGGGATTGCCAGCTGTTAGAGGTCACAGCCTATGAAGAATTCCATCAACTTCATCAGAGCTGGAGAGAAGCCAGTAACATCAAGAGCAATAGCAGGGCTTCTTAACACTGTACAGGACTGTCAGTGGAATTGGGAAGACACCTCAAGTTCCCCGAACATGTTGCTCAGACCACCCTCACAACTGACATTTTGTTGGTGTCAGAGGCAACAAAGAGTGTCATCATGCTGGAGCTCACTGGACGTTAAGGACGGAAAAATTTGCGGGTTGTCCTTTTTTTCTTTTATTGAGCGTCGTCATCATTTAGTTCCAGTTGCCAGGTAGTCTAGCGGTTAAGGTGGTGGACCCTCTTACAGTGGATTTTGTATTCAATTCCCAGTGTTGTAACATGTTGTGTGTATTCCCCTTTTTTTGCCCTTGCTTTCCCTCTATCCAGTAAAGGACACTAGAAAATCTTTTAAAAAGATGCTGATGTCACATATGCAACATTACCTGCTAACTACTGCTGACCAAATGGCGCATAATCTGTTGGGTTCATACATTTGTAAACCTGATTCTGATGGAGTCAGTTCCTCACCAGCCATGAACCTCACCACACACATCATTGGTCATGAGGCATTATTTTTGTTTACATATTAGAAATTTTTAATATTAAACAGAAAATGGATGTTTTAAATAAGTGTATGGTTTATAAAGCTACTTTGTCATCTTTGAGTATCTCCAAGAGTTCGGGTAGGGTGTCCTCTTTTTGGGTTTTCAGAATATGGTCACCCTAGATTCACCACAAAAATGTGACACTCTGATAGTAGTCGTAGTGGCAGCACTTGTAGTAATATTAGTAGTAGCGGTATTAGTAGTAGTAATGGATGTATCAAAGTGTAATTGCTGTTTCCTGTCATCGCTGACTGTCAAAGGGACCTCATAGGAACGGCAGGTGTCCTCACCAGCTCGGCTGCAACAGTCAGACAGGGACAGTGCTTCCTTGTCAGTTTGACTTTGACAGATTTGGCATTCTGGACCGTCTTCAGGGCTCTGGACAGATTCTCTGGAGACACCTCCAGGCAAATCTCATTGTCCTCAGAGGACACACCCTCCATCTGGTACTCATCAAAGAAGTTAGCCTGCAGGAAGGAAGGACATGATGACATATGAACATTAGTACACAAGGAGACAAGGACATATGGACATAAAGACACAACTAGACAAGTAAACACAGACACTTTTAAACAAGGACACACTGACACAATGAGACAAATACACATGGAAACATTAACACAAGGACACATTGACACAAGGAGACAAGGACAAAAACTGGTTTGTTATGGATTTCATGATGGACAGACAACACTACATTATTTTGCTGATGATAAGTCTTTCCAAAAAGCCATTGAAATAAAGTTAAAATCATGACTGTCAGACTGTCCACCAGGACATGTCTTGTGGACAGTCGGGTCCACCTGCCGGCGGAGGAGTCAGGCGAGCTCACCTGGGACAGTTCACACCACATGCTGACTCCTCCGTTGGCCACTTTTCCAGACAGGACAAAGAAAAGGTTGTCAGGCGTCAGACGCAGAACACACAGCTTGGTCAGTCTGGAGATGGTGGTGACAAGTCCTGCAGAAGAGACGTCGGGTGCTCACATTTACTGACACATTTAAACACATTTTTAACTGTATAAATCAATAAACATAGTTTATATTTACACAAAAATGAACACAAGTTTATATTTATACTTTCAGTCAGAAATGGACTCTGAACAGTTAGTAGTTACATATATATATATACATATGCATACATACACACACACACACACACACACACACACACACATATCAGATTTATTTAGAGAGTTCATATTTAAGATGTCGACCTTCTTCTACTTCTATAATTCAGTTTCTGGACCTTTACAACTCCTGACAGGATGGTTTGGTAAAATTAACATTAAAGTCCTGCATAATTAAACAACAATAACACAAAAACTATTAAAGGCTTCTTGGAACAAACTACGTCTTTATCATTTAAATTAAAAGCTGAAACATAAAAAGTAACAGCTGTTTAACGTTAAAATGACATTTTTCCAGCCGTTTCCATGGAAACTGTTGGACTTTAAAGACTCACGGGTGAAGTGGTTTAAACAGGCCACATCTATGATCTTCCCCCGGAACTTCATGTTTTTAAGCGTTTTTTGTTAGTTGTTTTTTTTTTTTTTTTTTTGGTGAAGTTTCTGGAACAAAAAATATTTAAAAACTCAAAAACAACAACAACAAAGGAGTAAAAATCTATTCCACTGTTGGCGGCAGCCTTTGTTTTCTCCGTCCGCATAAAAGGTCCGACGGAAACAATAGCCTGAATCCACCTGTTATAGGTTCCGCGTGCAGCAATATGAACCAAAACACCCTAAAACTGGTATATAAAAGTATTTTTAAAGATATCTGTCTGCTATAAAAGAGTATATTATTCTCTTGGTATTTTTCTAAAGATATTATTATATTCTATTATTATATCTATATATAGGCTATTGAGAAGCTCCTAGAGGCACCTTGTGAAAGGCTCTATAAAAATATAAAACAATTGAAAATTAGATTAAATTAAATTAAATTAAAATAAATAAATAATCAAATTTGGGCCGCTCTGTGGCGCACAGGTTCTAGTAAGCGGCCCATGTAAAGAGGCTTCAGTCCTCACGGAGCAGTCACAGGCTCCACCATATAGATTGGTAAAATAATAATGATAATAATGATGAATGCAATTAAGTAATGGTAAAGAGAAACATTCACTGTATAAATCCATTGACCACTAATTGTGACAATCATCTCAATATAAATAAATAAATAAATAAAACTGCTATCCACTAGCAGACGTCTGAGCATCATCACGTGACCTTCATTAAAAATGATCTCCAGAAAACAATGACATAATGCATGGATGGATAAATGATGAATGGATAGATTATGGATGAAAGAATGAATGAATGAATGAGTGGATGGATGACTGAATGAATGAGTAAACTAATGAATGGATAGATTGATGAATCAGTACTGATACAGGTGTTGATAAGGTGGAATGTGGGTTTTTCTTTAACATCATTTACATCCATATATGAACAACTATTTTTGTGTTACAGGTCACTCTCAGCAATGATGTCACAGGTCTTTTACTGTTTAGATCTTTAGATTTTCTGGAAATGCTGACTGTTTGAATGAAAATGGAGAATAAAAACACCAAAATACAGAACCTGGCCTCACAGTCAATAACTCTTAACTTAACAAACCTGAAAAAAAAAACAAAAATAAAGGACAAGCCAACATATACTGATTTGTCTTCAGGGCAGCAGGTTCTTTGGTATTGCAGTGATGAAAAAAAATGAGAACTTTTACATAAATTACAAAATGACTTTCGTTTTCGCTTTTAGAAAAATGTCCTGGAAATAACTGATCACGTTTTCTTGTGACACACTGATGTCAAAGTCAAATTGATGTTTTTTATTCTTAAATGGTACATATGCTCGGTTTAAACATTTCACATTTCTATGTTCATATGAAATGTAGTAATTATTGCTGTTTTTATTATATCCTGAGTCCCATCAGGAAAAGCTGAACTTGAGGAAGTAAAAACAAAAAAAAAAACAAAGTAAAAACCACACAAGTCAGTTTTATTTCTATTTCCCACTAAACACCACCACAAAAGAAAAAAAAAGTTAAAAGAGAAATCACAACTCATTTATCACTAAAAGGGATTGTATAGTGTTGTGGTTCAGAAAGATGCTGGAGACATCAAAAACACTAAACAAATTAAAGAAGAAAAAAAAGTGAAGAAAGTCTCAAACACCAAAAAGGCTGTGAGTCAGCTCAACTCCAAACTTCATAATTTATTAAAACCTCCACGTTGAGCTTTGACCTGATTTTGCAAAGATCTGTCCAGGTCTTAACTCAGACGTCTGAAATTTGCCCAAAAACACTCTGAGCTGAAAATTTTTAATAAATGTAAAACAGTTGTGTCTGCTGAAGTGAAGATGAAGCAGAAAGCCCCAGAGACAGATAGAAAGCCCACTTTAATGTTTGTATGGCTGAAAACCTCATGAGGTAACTGCTCATGTTATGTTTTCTAAGTGTTTGTGTCACAGGTCTCAAATTAAAACTGAAAGATTCAGTCTTGCAAAAAAAAAAAACAGGCAAGCCAAAACTTCTCAAGCAGGTCTTTATAAAGTTTTTCTTGGTGTAACAAGACATAAAAGCATCCATGTTTGTTTGTTCTGGATCGGTCCTGGGGGTGGGTGAGGCTACAGGTGATTGACAGGTGTTTTCCAGCAGGTATGAGCGATTTTTGTTTTTACAAAAGATCAGGCAGGTGTGGATTTGTTTCCGTTCTAGTTCAGGTGCGGGGATCCTTCAGCTCTTCCAGAAGTTCGGGTTCTGGGCCAGCCTCCTCTGGAAATTCTCGTACCACCTGAGGATGCAGCTGGACGGGATGAAAGTCTCGGTGGGGTTCGGGCACATCTGCGCCTGCGTCACGGCGAAGGACGCCGCGTAGTTGTAGAGCCCGTCCAGCATCTTCTGCGTGAACTGGAGGAACGAGTCCACGGAGGACACGGCGGCGCTGGACGCTGGGGTCTGCTGCGCCAGCTGCTCCAGCGGCTCCACAGACACGCCGACCTGCGCCACAGACGGAGACCCTGAGCCCACGCAGGTCCCGAACGGGTGCGCGCCGCTGCCGTCGCTCGCCTTGAGGCCGGAGATCCGAAAGATGGCGCTGGGCTTGTCGTTGCTGATGAAGCCGAGCAGCTGCCACACGGAGCCGCCGGTGGGCTCCGGGAACGAGAAGTACACGGCCCCACCCGTGCCCGCGGGGAACGGAACCGAGCCCAGCATGAACACCACCACGTGGTTCACATTCTCGTAGTCCGCAAGTGTGAACACGAACTTGTCCGGAGCCACCTGAACCGCGTCGGTCTGGACAAGCCTGCCGGCCACCAAACACCCGAACATCCCCGCTGACTGTCCGGAGGGAGCTGCTGGGTCTCAGCGGCTGCTTTCGGGACGGACACCGGGGTTCTGGTTCTAGAACAATCAGAACATTTATTTCTACTTCTTCTACCAGCGGGCCAGTCCTGCTGGAACTCTGCTGCCCCCACGGCCCTTCGCTGGCATTACAGTCCCCTAATAGTAATAATAGGCCTAATATAATAAAGTTTTACAGCTTTGATGTTAAATACCAGTGAAACTAAATACACATTATTTCACTACCACACAGGGATCACCTACTTACAGAGCCCCAGAGACATGACATCTGAAAAATAAAATAAAAATTACGACCTCAAATTAGTATTTGAAATTGGTAATTTGTGAAATACTGTTTTGAGGCCACAAAGTATTAATTTGTGGCTATATGAAATAGAAACATGGGGCCACAAAATACATTTTCAGACCACAAAATACTAATTTGAGGGCACAAAACTCTATTTTCAGACCAAAGAAATTGTGAGTCCACTAATTATTCATTTGAGACCACTAAATGCAAACTGAAGGCAACTAAATACCATTGTGAGACCACAAAATATTTGTGAAAAAAGATTGTGGGCACAATTTATAATTTTATTTCAGATGTCATATCTGGGGCTCCGTGCCTTGACTTTGTAACTTCATAACTTCATCGTGGCATAACAATCCAGGGACAGATGCTCAAGCCAATTAATATAATATCTACAGGATTACTACTTTAATTACACGTTAATTTATTTCTACAACCATCAGGTTTTTTTTTTAATTGCGACTGTGTGAATATTGCAAGATTGCATCATTTTCCTCCCTGTTTAATAAAGCTGATTTAACCATCCACACATTTCTTCCTTCTCCACACTGTTTATTTACTTTTTTAATGAATTTTTTTTTTATTTTAATGACTCTGAAATCATTGTTTCGTTTTTGCCTGTTTATTTACTGAAAATGAAGAGAACGTGTTACAAGGTCAAACATCCTTGATCAAACATTACAGAAATGTCAACAATGTAGACCCACTAATTATGCATACTTTTTTTGACAAAAAAACAAAAAGAAAAAATATAGAGAAATTAAAACAAAAACAAACACACAAAAATAGAGAAAATAATTAAAGAAAAAAAAATCTAATGTCACAAACCAAGGGAAGTAAGATGCCATCATAGCAAACAAGTTACAATAGTTTGAAAAAAATTAAAAAGCACTGCCATTTATCAAGAAACCTCTAGGAGTTACCACTTAAAGAATGATTCTTTTCTTTTTTCAGTTTTAAGGAAGGACATGACATGTCCCTGAGCCACTGGTGGAAGGGACACTGTTGGATTTCCAGAGAAGGAGCAAAAGTCGCCTCGCCAATAATGAAGAAAATGATAAAACTTCCAAATGATTAATAGAGAGGTGCATATGTTCTGATGGAAGACCAAATACTACAAGATGAGGGAAGAGTTTCACATTTAAAGTCAGTATCTTAGACATTGGGTCACAATAGTTCTGCCAAAAATTATAAACTGGTGGACAGAGATAAAACATGTGAGGGAGATTCCAATGTGAGATTTGACATTTATCACAATGATCGATAACACTGGGAAACATTCTGGATGGGTGAATCCTGAAAAAAAGATTAAACTGTATGAGAGTCAGACGTGCACAGGTGGAACTTTTATGAATTATAGTAACAGTAATGATTTTTTTTTAATCATACAATAATGATTAAATTGTTGTATGATTAAAAAAAAGAATAATGATAATAGAAACTCCATTGTGTTAAAGAACTATCTTCACTCTAATGTTTTTTGTCTATGCCTGTTCGGTTCAGTTAACATTAAATATATTTATCCATTCTTGTTTCAGTAATCTGACACTTGTCTGTTTCCCGTCCTGACTTGAACTTACACTCATCATCTTCACTACTTCTGCATTCATTATTTCAGATGCCTGCTTCCTCATTATGCATCACAGTGAGATTACTTCCTTTACTGCAACTGTCTACGACTTTTGTACTTCCACATTCACCACCTTCAGGCCAGAGGTACAGAAGCGTGAAATGCAGAACTTCAAGCACATCTGGAAAGGCTCTATCACTGCTGAAGGGTACATAGAGGTTTTAGAGCAAAATCTGCTTCCATCCAGACAATGTCTCTTTCAGGGAAGACCTAAAATGATGCTGAACTGCATATTGCATCCATCAAAACAGCATGGCTTCACAGAAAAGGTCCAGCTGCTGAACTGGTCTGCCTGTAGTACTAGTCAATGTCATCCAGCTTAAATCATACACCTCCCAGCCATACCCGTTACCACTGGTGTGCCCCAGGGATCTGTCCTGGGGCCCCTTCTTTTCATTATCTATCTTCTTCCTCTTGGTCACATTTTTCGTAACCATGACATTCACTTTCACTGTTACGCAGACGACACCCAGCTCTATCTGTCCACCAAACCTGATTCCATTCTTCCTCCTTCTTGCCTTACCTTCTGTTTAGCTGAAATCATGGTTTTCCTCAAATTTCCTTAAACGCAACAGTAGCAAAACAGAGTTTCTTCTGGTTGTCTCCAAATCTACATTATCAAAAACTGAGAATTTTTCAACCACTATTGACAACTCTTTGGTTTCACCGTCAAAGGTCTGGGCGTCACCCTTGACAGCACTCTTTCCTTCAACTCACACATCAGTAATGTCACTCGGTCTGCATACTTCCATCTACGCAATATCAACCGTCTCCGTCCATCTCACCCCACATACCACTGCCATTCTTGTCCATAGCCTGGTTACTTCCCAGATTGATTATTGTAATTCACTACTGTATGGCCTTACTCAAAAATCTCTCCATAAGCTCCAACTAGTCCAGAACTCTG
>JBAMYA010002020.1:0-18406 GCA_037176975.1 Arrhamphus sclerolepis | reverse complement strand
CATGAGGAACTCGCTATTCAAGTTAAAGTACGTGACAAACCACACCTAGATACAGCAAGCAGCAACCTTTAGATTACAGATCTTGTACAAGATTTTGTAATGAAAAGTCCAACAACTTTATCAAGTCGAGTAGATTTGGTAATATCTTTCATGATAGATGATTAATTTAGTGACAATATTGAGCTAGCCAGTAAATGAGCCACATAGCTAGATAGTGAAGCTAGCCAATAAATTGGACACCTCAATTCTTTCACGCTGTTTCTTTTGCTGGGTCAGATTTTATCATACAAAAAATTCAGTTCGCTGACTGTCATCTATTCATAACACCTTTCTCCATTCATTTATCCAATATCAAAAGGAAATTATTTTAACTAATCTAACTAGTCTCTGTGCATGGTACTGCAGTGGTGATGTACATATTTTTTACAGAATAGTGCCACATACACCACTTGATCCCTTTACAACTGGAAATGTGAACTAAAGTTTATTAAACTGCATGTTAACTTCTTCTGAAAACCATTTTGATTCCATTGACTGTTTAATTGTAAAAATGTGAGAATAAAATAAGAAAACTGGGAAAAACCAATTTCCCAACATGAACTTTTCACAGAACCTGTTTTGTTGTCAAACAGAATAAAATCAGTCTGAAATGAAACGGCGAGAACCAGGAACAGGTTAATGGGACACTGGCCATGTTCAAACACACCATAAAACAGCTCTTTAACACCAGCAAGAAAAATGCTTTGAAGACGTTTATGAGACGACACAAAGGTGTAAAGTGTCAACAACGTTGTACATCCACGAAGAGCAACAATAAGACATGGCAACACCGTGACTCGCTTGACAGAATCTGCTCCAGAACAGTCACACGAGCCTGTGAAATACTTCTAATGGGTGTGCGGTAACGAACCATCTGATGGAGGGTTTAAAATTCGCTACTTGCTACGCTCTTCTTGTCCCTCCCCACACCACCACCACCACCAGTGTCTGGACAGTCTGCAGTTTGGTCTTGGGAGTCCCCCTGCTGATAATTCTGCACATGGCCTTGAGGCTTCACACAACCTCACATGTAGAGCCAAACACAACCCTCAGATTGTAGCTGTGGTGAAAAAAACACGGACGGAGAAATTGACGAGATTTTTATGGTCCAGCGTTGAACTTTTAATGCCACTCATTACTCTTCAGGACTAATGTGGTGAAATGCAGGACAAACAGAGTCAATCTGGACCGCAGGGGCCACAACCAGCGCTGTTCTGTACACCAGCAGCCATTGAAGAAATACCCTAAAACTACAAATAATACACGATCTGACAGCCAAAGTTGTGTTTCCTCAGTTGTAAAACACTTTTCAGATGTTTCTGGACGACACAGCTAAATAAAACCAGGTTGTTTCATGACGCTGTTTCATTTTAATCCGCCCAAACCTTGGAATCTAAGATTAATTAGATGGCTATCTGCAGGCCTGATTTGCGTAACAAAGAGAAAAAGGCCTGTGGTCTGTAAGCAGCTGACAGGATCTCTGGACGGGGATTAAAGGTATGAGGCAGCAAAGGGGCTCCAAAAAAACTCCTTTAAGCAATTTTGAAGTCTCTAGCTGGCGCTTGTGTGTGACCAATACTATGTATCTGCAGCTGCAAATGTGTGTTTCTGTGTCTGTGTGTGGCACAGAGAGGCAGAAGGAGAAGAGAAAAGTCTTGCTGGAGGATTAGGCTCGATTCAGAGGTGGCTTTTCAGGACTACTGGTGGGTGTAAGATCTAATCTGGACATGCTGCATCTGAGCTCCGTGAGGTATGGCTCACTGTAACAAAGGACTGGCTAATGAGGGCCAGAGAACAGTCTGCCCCCACTACGCGGCTGCACACCCATAAAGCCCGGCTTCTTACAGCCAACAGGGGGTACAGGGGGGCATGAACCCCACGATCAACAATTGTGTAAAAGTGACAGCGTTCTGGTGCCAATCGTGCAAATACAGGAGAAAACCAGATCCTGTTAAGCTCAGATAAGTGCCTCGATGTGAGCGAAGGAGGCAAGAGTTGAGTCACTTACTGCATTGGAGAGCTGATATGCTTATAATATCATTTTACATCCGCGGTCAGAACTCTTTCCTGAAGGGAAAAGATGAAAACTGAGATGTCTAAAGAGGAAAAGGCAGTGGTAGAAGCTTTTTGCAGCTGTAAATAATATTAACAGCTGCCTAAAGTAATTAGAAATGTGAAAAATATACCACAGGCAATAAAGCATGCTTTCACCTTGAGTGGTTGAGGAAGAAAATTAAATTGTTGCAGTTCATAGAAGGTGCAACTTGGTAAGATTTTCATTCATAGCTGTAAGATATAATAATCAATTATTGCTTTAACGTTGAATTATCTGAACAATGTTGATGCCCTGTAAATAATGTTTAGCAACATAATATAATCTTACGCTTACAACCTTCAAATATACACTAAACTTGTTTTTTTGTTTGGATGATTCTACATTGGTAAATAGCTATAGAGGTGGATGTATTGCAGATGTTTATTCCAAACGTTCATACTACTTAGAGTACGCATGGAAACCATTCTGAAGGCTTGAGTCTTTTCCAACATAAGCACATAAACATTCTCATGTATGCGAATAAAACTACCAATCAAACTGAATGCTTCCCCGTTTCTAAAAAAAAAAACACACTAAACATTCATTGATCCCATTCCCATGAGGATTTTATGCTTTCACTTCAACTATATGATTCAAATATTTACAGTACCATGAAAACATCTGGGAAGATCCTCTGAAGTTATCTGTTATCAGGAAGTAGCAGCGAGAGTAACGAGGAGGGGTGGCGGCTGCACTGGTAGGAGAATGCTGGAGACAGAGATACCAGCAAAGAACAGTGAATCACGACATTTTTTTGCTTGTGTGAAAAGAAAAGGTGCATTTCCTTTTTGAATTCCACATCTTCATTCACTGTTTCCCAGCATTTCAGTCGGCTCCTGTGCTGTGTGGACGCGCTGGTGTTTACATCGTGATTCCTCCAAATTTCTGATGCTGCTTAATGTTTGTTTCCTGCCGTGAAAACAGAAACTGACACCACTTTACATGGGAGACCGAGTGTCAGATCATGGTGGTATTAACAGTCCTGATTTCTCTTTGGACGCACCCTGGTCGTACATATTCACAGACACGGGGTTACGCTGAGTTACTCCTGCAGCTATACAGTCATAATGTGACTGATGGATGCAAAAACATTTCACGCAGGACTGAACATTCAGCCATTGCACTTGAAGCCCAGATGTTCCAGCGCGACCTTTTTCATTCTGAGCGGTATCCAACGTAAACATAATTCATGACGCAACATCTCCATAAGCTACCAGTTCAACTCCCTGTGAGTCACGTCCTCTGCGTATTCATGGTCAAGTGTATTGCCTCTCTTCCACTGGTAAAAACAAGGATCAAAATTCAAGGCTTGCTATAGAAACCATCTGTGTGCAGAGCAAAAGAAAATGCATGACAACACCAAACTTCCAGGAGGAAAAAAAAGTGCTGGGGATTTCCATCTGGATGGAGCTGATGAGGCTGCTGTGAGGAGGGAGAGTGTTGGAAATTCACCCAAAAAATAACAGAGGAGACAAAAACCTGAATCCATAATGGGGGGTGTGGTGGTGGTGGTGGGGGGGGGGGGTGCATGAGCTTTGGTGTGTTTGTGATTTCCCCTGCTTGATCTGGGCAATTGTCTCCAGAGGTCCCTAGATACCTTCAGACAAATGCCACTGCCAATCAAGCATTCGGGAGGCAGCACATTCACCCTTCAGCAGCTGCTCTCACACCGCAAATATGTTTCTAATGACGGCCACACTCGCACCTCTTGAATTAAAAATAAAAAATGCTGGCAAAGTCTAATTATTGCATCAATCCTGAGTTTCCCTCAGGGAGAAACCATGTGGCTCAGGAGAGCTGAGATGACAAAGAGAGAATGATCATCAGAAATTGCTAATAAAGACACAGTTGTTCTCATTTCAGGCTGACGTGACGTGAGATAAGCCCACATGTGAGGTCAACCTCATTTTCACGACCTCGCTCCCTGGCGTGCCACGCAGGTCTGACATCGTCTGGCATCAAGATGAAGACAACTGCCCTTTTACTGCTGCGCTGGGTTGCTCAAATTTTCAGAACAACTGGGCAATAAATAAGAGCTGGTCACGACTGAGTATTTCAACAAAAGGGGAACCTCCAGTCTTCATTTCCAACATGCATTTCCTTAAATGACCACTAGGTGCTGGCGCCAAAATGTTCAAAGCTCTCCTGTGAAAACATCAAACTTTTTTTTCTTTTTTCTTTTTCTCTAGTGGCCTTTAATGAGGTCAGGAGACAGGAAGGGGCAGAGAGAATGGGGGAGACATGCAGTACATGGGCCGCCTGTTCTAACCGTTACAGCGGACCTACATCAAATTTTACAGCAGAAATAAATGGACTTCCAACATGGTACAAAAAAACAATCTCCTTATCTAGATTTTGCATCAATGACTGCTGTGAGAGAACCTCATCAGTTGCTCCATTAAATCATGGATTAACTGTGTGAGCAGCCTGGTGTGAAGAACTCAAACATATTTAAATGCCAGAGTTCTCAGGAGTCAGTTTAAGATTTTCAGGGCAAATAAACCCCGAAGTGAAGCAGCATTCAACCCGCGTAAGACACTTCTGTTCACCACCAGCGTCTGGAAATTCAGCAGAGACATCATGAATGAGACCCTGAAAGGTTCAGACTACCACCGGTGTTGTTTAAATCCAAGAATTGGGCGTCAGAATTAACCTGTCCACCCTGAATGTAAACTCTGCCACTTCAACCGTCTGAAAGGCTCCTTTAAGAAGTTCTATCACTGCCGTTGGCCGACGCGGGCTTCATAAAGAGCCCATATTCTGTAGCGGCGGTGAAAGATGATCCTGGAATTTCTGTAGCTGGTTTGAGGTTGGGCTGCTGTGGAGTCACATAGATGTGGAGGGTCCACTCATTTCTGCCACATGCCTGACAGATGCGTAAGTACTGTGTAATGGGTGTCAAAACACGTGGAGAGAAGCTGAGAGCCAGTCAGAGAGACACGAGACTGGTGCTCAGCATCATGAAGCCCTGTGAATTAAGGCTGCCCATCTTTCTTCTGGGACGGCGGAAACTGTAAACCAGTTTTAAGTTTAACAAGCAGAACGTGGCCCCCTGGGTATCAAACATGAAACAAACAAAGGAGATGGATTTTATGAAAACTAGGAATGAAAACACGTGTAATAAAATGTAATGATGCATGTAATGAACGTTTTCTAGAAGCCCTGTTTTCTTGCTCGTCTTCCATTTTCTTTGCAATATGAATTGTGAAACACAAACATGCCACTAAATTCATCACAGTTACACGTCTTAAACGTAAAATGAAAAACTTTTTATAGAAAATAGAGCATAAGAAAATACTCAGGATTAAAGAATTCAAAATTGATGATAAATAAGGCAGCATACGTGCTGCAGGTGTTAGGAGGGACTGACTGCATCCACTCAGGAAAGGCCAGACATGTCCTCGCTTGCATCTTGTCTTCTCATGAAATATTCACAACATCTGTTCAAAGATTCATAAGTGACTGGTGAGATGCTTGCACGCGCCAAAAATACTTACCGGTACGTAACAGAACATGAAATATCCATGCTGGTATGACACATTTTGCCGAGTCCGCCTGTCTCGTGATCACCTGTCTCACGTGCAGGAGCTCCAGGACGCCACCGATCGCTGCAGCCAAAGCTGCTGCAGCTGTTCGCTTGATTACAGTTATTACTGCTGGAAGGCATCTCTCACCAGGAAGAGCAAACAAACCTCAACAGAAGACGACCAGGGTCAAGGTTTTCTACGATTAGTGCTGCTGATACAGCACCAAATTTAGGTGCAACCTTATGAAGTTAATTATTTTCTAATGGAACAGTTCACAAACCAGTTTCGCCATAGAACGAGCCATACGGGACACGTTTTCAGTCACCGTCAACAACACTGCATGTCAGACGACAGAACGATTTTATTTTCTTTGTCACTTTTGTCTTTTTCAGCAGCTCCTTCTTAGTTCTACTACTCTCTGAGCAGACAGAGGCTGATTAGTCAGCAGCTGCAACTTCTTCGTAAAATCAGCCTCTTCTAAACTTGCAGCGCATCCGAACTGTGATCTAACGATAATAAACCAATAAGAGGTCTTCCTCTCTGTGCTTGAGGCTGGCAGGAGCACAAGTGACTGCTTCACAGAATTTAACTGATATTTCTTTGAAAGGTTGGTTGCATTTTATCTTTGCAAAAGTACATGGACAAAGTAAAAAAAAGCCCTTAAACCAAATTAGCAACCCAAAAAGCATTTCATTTATTAGTTATGTACTAAATCCTTTTGGGGTTTTTCATGTTTGACTGAAAGTTTTGTGAATAAATCATCTGCGTTAACGGGAAAGAGTGACATGCGCTTCCTTTTCCCATCACCTGACACCCGTGAAGACTTTTATCAGTGTGTTTCTTCAGGAGGGCCCTTATCAGCAGCTCTTTAGGCTGTCTGATGTCTGTCTGACATTTACTCTTGCTCAGACTCTCGTTTCCTATTCCTTGTTTCTTTCTTGGGTCTTGGGGCGCTTTCAGACTACACAATTTTAGGTCCAGATTTTCCAGTAGCAGAGCTCCCTGATGGGGTGTTCGCAGTCTACAGTCGGTGGTCTGTAATTGATCACTATGTGTGAACAACTCAAAGACTCTTGACAACATTTTGCCGAGCCATTGCCAATGATTGACAGCTGTCACTTTATGTATTTGAGCTGAGTTTGGAAAGAAATCCTGAAGCGCCTTCTTTTTTGCTCTCTTTTTTCAACATGTGTTCTGAACAAATGCAGGCATATACACCTTGAACAGCTTTTTTCCCCACGTATCAACTCGTTTTCTGCATGATCGTGTAGAGTGCGACTTTCCATCAGCAATCAATCAGATAATGTGAACGTTACGACTTTGAGACTCGTGAGCCCAGCAGTCTGCTGACTCTGAGTCACAAAGTTGGAAACTTTACTCCAATACAGCTCTGTGACCTTTGCTGCATCTCAATGGCCGATCCGTTTTTTTGTTTTTTTGTTTTCTGTTGATAGCAGGGACGGGAGACCACGAGTTCCAGATGAAACCAACTTAAGTTTAACAAAACATTAAACAAAAAAAAAAACCTTTGTGTTGCTTTAACTAAACATCTACTGTCTTAATTGATTGCTAAAATATTAGGTAAAGCCCTCGTAAGACTTACTGCCAAAACAGAGCATTTATAGTTTTACTGCTGATGTTTTGTTCTGGAAAATTTTAACCTTAAAGTTAGACACTGATATAAAGAAAATATTACATGCATGTCTACTGGTGAGGCATTCAGTGAACTGTAAAAGATCTGGTATGGGATGTATCTGGTATTGGTTATGTAGAGAAGCACTGCAGCTAACAGTGATGAAGGCTGTGGGACACACCCTTTAAACAACACACACACACACACACACACACACACATACACACACAGCCCTCGGCCAACCAAAAACCGTAAATTACACCGCTGTCATAACCCTGGAAAGGAGGGAACGTGATAGAGAAAAGTGAGACAACATGCGGCAAACGGACAAGAAAATTTGCTCTTGGACTCGACGTGGATGCCCTTAATCTCTGTGAGAAGAATGATGGTCTTTGGAAAGCACCATAGTGCTTTCCCTGTGTACACATAGCCTGAGCCGGAGCACATACAGTACTGAAAGATCTGTCCTCCCCTCCTCATTTCTCTGCTTCCTTTCATCCTCTCCTTTTTCTGCTTAAGGGTGTGTCTTCTCAGCCCCCCCCAATCTCCCATGTGTCCTTAGCAGCTCTTCCATCAGATCTTAACAGTTCAGCCACAATTAAGATGTTGTCAAGGACGCCCAGAAATGCGCTCTATGACATCATGTTTGTTGCGTCTCATCCAGCTGACTGCGGTGATGTTTGACTGAAAGCTCTGCAAAACCACAGTTGTTGCATGGTTAGGCTTCAGCGCGCACAGAAAGCCTGTGTCATTAAAGAAGAGAAAGCCACTTTACAGTTGTGATGTGGCAAATAAAAACTGAAATGTCATTGCTTAAAAAAACCCAACAAGATTCCTGGGATGGGATCACACAGTTTAATTTCAACTCTGTGGGAAAAGATTTATGTCAGTCAGCTGCTTTTGTCTTGCTGCAGGGAAAGGCATTCCTTCTGAGCTCATATGGCAGCACAGGATGCAGGTCTGATTCTCCGGATCAGCATGCCTGCAATCATGTCTGAGCTGCTGTCTGATGTCAGCTGGTACTTCCCAGTAAAACCAGTGTAGGGTATTGGGCTTAGAAACACAGATGGGGATAAGAATGTGACAGAAGAACAACCATGCAGACACTTAAAAGACCAGTGTGTGCTGGGTGAAATAAGGCCCTGCGAATAAAGTCAGAGTCCTACGAGGTGATGCAGTCAGCTAACGTCTGCCAGGACTTTTCAGGGTGGGGTTCAACAGAGTTTTAGTGACCTGCTGCAGACATAGAGACAGACATGGGATTTGTACAGGGCGGGGCAGGTGTGACCGAACACTAAAGTCCTGTATTAGCCGAGGACGGAAGAATGTCGTCTTTCAGTTGAGCTCCAAGTGACTCTGTTGAGAACAGCTTGCTCGCTGATGCTGTTTGATGTCTCTCTTCTCCTTCCCAGGAACATGTAAATTACTGACTGACATCTGCCATCCTCTTGGGTAAAAAAGTTGCTCTCCTTTTATTCGTCACATAAATTTCACAGCTGGATCAAAGCATTCTTTCAGCACTATTTACCCACACAGCATCTGCGTTAACTGCTGACATCAGAGGCTCTTTACGGCAACAACGGTCCCTGCTTTTCTTAGACCTGTGACATTGTGCTCTCCATGAGCCGGTCCAAGAAAACCCACTTATGTAATAAGGATGTAGGCCAGATGAACTGAAGAAAAGACTACTTAGCTATTCACCTTTCTCCTCACTGCCATGTGTCCCTCCTTTGTTTGTCCAAATAGGGCTGAGGTCTCAAAGCCTCCGAGATGACGACTCTTCTGCCTCCTGTCTGTTTGTATTTTCTTAATCTGGAGTAAATGAGTCCAAGTTTACTGTAAACGGGTCTGGGTTTAGTGATGAGTAACCCTTTAAAATAATCACTTAAATAAATTGCATACACACCCCTAAATTACACACTTAACATGAGCCAGATGTAGTTTTGTTTAAGCCACATAAGGTTCAATTTTGGTGCAGTCACCTTTTGTTAAAACACCAAAAGCAAGAACGGCTGCTAACCAGTAGGTAAACAAGCCTCAAAAAACTAAATAAGGAAGCACAGACTGACACTATAAAAAGGTCACATCTCAAATTCAATTGTTGCAATTCATCACATGACAGTTGTCATGTGTTTAAACATGAAAAGCAACTCCCTCAAATTAACTCTGCTGCATGAGGTTTTACTTCACGCTGCGCCTCGGCGCTCTGGTCTGCATGTAAACAAAAGTGTACAACGATGATATGAGGCCTCCACCGTCTCATCCAGCCTGGACTGATACTAAACTGGGTGTAACTACTGCAGATAAAATTCCTGACATCAAGCTTTATCTAAATTAAACGCTGCTCTGACACTGTTATGTGAAGGCTAATAGCATGTTTCCAAATATAAGAACTGGGATGTTCAGAGCTAACAAATCTGTCTTTGTGTTCGTTATGTTCTACTACTATATTATATCTGCCCATTTAAGCCATTGTCTCCATATTTAGGTTGATGTAGCCGATAGGGAGATGATTTTGGTTTTTTTTAGCTGCAGATTTCATTTTAATTGAAAACTGATTGCACTCTCAACATCAACACATGCAAGTCTGAATACATACTCAGTATTTCTAGATCCCATGCATTCATGCTCTGAATGTCCGTAAAGAATTATTCACTCAGACGGACCCTCAGTACCTGAGAAGATCCCTGAGTTAGATGTCAGCATCTGAATAATAACGCTGCATTATATTGTCATTGTTGATTAGATGAATGTACGAAGTAAAATGTACGTAAAACGTTAGAATTAGAGTGGTTCCAGTATCTGTGTGACCTGAAGTCTAACTGTAAGAGGGAAAGGGGAAGAGAAGGGCTGTTGGTGTTACCACAAGCCCAGATTGAGGGCCAGATGGTTTCACCAGTAAACCCAACTGGCTGCCACTTGCTCATGTAGGCGGGGGGGGGGGCTCTCTGTGTGTGTTTCTAATCTGCTTCAGAGTGAATGAGTGATTTCTTCCTAAATCCAGAGGGGCGTCTGCGTGGCTCTCAGATGACTAGGGCTGCAACGACACGTTATCGATTACGCGTTGACGCGTCATAAATACATACGAGATGCTGAAAATGGCCAGTAAAACTAGCAGACATGCGTTGAATAAAACCTCTACCTCCAAAAACTGAATTAGATCATCTCAGGTTTGGGAATTTTTTAAGGAGAAACCTAACAAAATGATGCCCTGCATGACCTTTAAAACTTTTTTTTGGACATGATTTATGTTACATGTGTTACCTTTCTGTATAAACTAGAGCTCTGCACAGTTTTTTCACTTTTTTGGGCTCTGAATGAGTTCTGTCAGATTTATGGAGATAATTCTGTATAAACCAAATGATGTCCTTGGGCACTTTTGATTTGTTTAATGTTCAACTTTTTTTTCTTTTCACATTTAAAAGTAATAAATTGCGAGAATGGTAAAATCTATTATCATTTTCTTAGAATTTAACAGAATGATGAATCAAAAAGTGAATCATTAGATTAATCAAAAAAAATAATCGCTAGATTAATCGATGAGAAAATAATGACACACAAACAGGTCTAAACTCAAACTGTGGTGGAAAACAGAGACGCCTGTGGACGTTTCATAGCGAGTAAAGTGGAATTACGTTTGAGGTTAGGGGCTGCAGGTCAAGGGTCAAGAGTGAGAAGCACAAGGTGACTCGACTCAATGGAGACTTGGAGAGATGAAGTCGCTTGTACTGACTCAGAACAGGTGGGTGGGTTTGAGTCAGTATCAAACACCTCTTTGATTTCAGAGACCTGATGTATTTCTGCAAATGTGTGGGCGACCTGGCATAAAAAAAATAAAAGAAACACTGCGAGACCACAATGATCTTCATCTACATATCATCAGGTCTCTTCCGGACATCATGCAGACAATGCTTTGAAAACGTGCAGCTATAAAGCTCACCTCCAGTATATCATGATAAAATGCCTCCTGCCTTTAACCTACCAGACTCCAATCAAGGAAAAGGAGACAATGACAGCAAAGAGGAGGCGAGACAGAGCTATTAATCAAGTTGTTCACATCCTCTCAATGGACTGCCTTTGATGCGGACCTCAACCTGTCAAGTGGCGCCACAAAGAGGGCGGAAAGTCATGATTAAATTGCTTCTGAGGAGACAGTGCACGGCATGCAAAGACACATCTCCAGCTAAATGCAGAGCTCATTACTTCAGTGCCATGCCAGTCTAAAATGGCATTGTCAATATAAGTATTTGGATGACTGCAGGTGAGCGCGGGACAACTTGGCAAACTGTCACAGACAACTTTAAGCAACTGCGGCGGGAGTCCAAGGATTCCCAGCATCTATCCTATTGGTGCAACCACTTTAATCTCTGCAAGAGATAGAGGATCAGCTGCTAAACTAAGCAAACCTCACTCAGTCAATCCCTTGATAGAAATGTTCCAGCGTTGTGTCAGGAATAGGGCAGGAGTCAATCTATAGCTATGTTCTGCTCTACAAGGACGTCAGTACAGTGAACTGCCTACGAAAGCTAAAATGGGATTAACTTCCATAGTCTAGACTACAATTAGCTCTACTTGATCTGGGACAAGTCTTCTTGTTTCTAAAATTGCCAAGATGACATTCTTGGGCAACTCCTTGGTTTAATATCATGCCAAATTCTGAGTTTGTGAACTGTACTATTATTATGAGGCAAGACTTATTTGAAAGCATCCCAGATGTTTCCCGAAGCACAAAGTTGCACAGACTCGAGATAAAAATAAGGTGTCAGTTCCCTGTAATATGAGACCATAACACCAAAAAGAAGGTTATGTTAACCAGGTAACAGTCATAAACACAGTCAAAGCAAATCAATACAAAAGACTGTATAATAATATGCAAAAGAAAGGACCAGCTTTTGTGGTAGTTAAACTGTATAAGGGATGACATGACTCAGCATGTTTTCCTGCTTGCTGTGTGGTTTCACTAATACTGCAATAAAGAAAGTGAATAAACCACCTGCAACAGAATCCTTGCTGTCATGCTCTACTTATGGCTGTTTATCTTTTGGCCTCACTGTTATAAAAACCCTCCTTCCCTCAGCTTATGCAGTGTAAAATCACAGGAACCATACACAAGATTTTATTCCTTCTTTGATAATACCACAGTAAATTAGACTGAAACTACTCCTGGTACATTCTGGTCAACAGTTACACGATCATGACATGCTGTACTCTGTGACCTTGATGCTTGAGCCATCTAAAGCTAAAAAATACTAAATTACAGTGTTCACCTACAGCTTTCCTCAGACTGTAAAAGGACGTCCTGTGATGATGGTCTCCAAAAAAGCACACAGTGTTCCTTTCAAAATAGCCAGCGCACGCAGTCTGACGATGGAAAATGTTCACTTGTAAAAATTTTTGGAAAAAAATGGCAGTCTTGGAGTTACATGTGCTGAATGTGGCAAGGCCAGTGTAGCGCTACGCTGTCCAGCGCAGGTCTCTGAGGAAGGTGATGCAATGCAGGACAGGCGGGAGGGGGCTGAGGAGGCACAAATATGTTAACTATTACGAGCTCAAGATCCCCCCTCCTCCTCATCCTCCTCCTCCTCCTCCACCCCGTCCACGGCAGTCCCACCCAATGCTGACTGAGGCCCATCTGGAGCGCCTCGTGACCCAACTGATTAAAAGCAGTTCAGGCCTTCAGTGAGATACAGCCAGTGGAATGTTGAGACTGTGGAAAGGCCCAAAATAAGTGTGTCTAAGAGGTGTGTAAATGCCTGCAATGTGTATGTGATACTCTGTATGCGCTCTGGTGCATTTGGATCACGCGTGTGTGCGGCCACATGTCCATTAGCGCCAGTCGTCAGCGATCAATCAAGCTTTAGAATAAAAGGCCCTGAGTTAAGTTGATACATCACACCACAGGGAATTGTGGGTCAGCTGAACGGGAGCATCACTGCACCTGATTCACGGCTCTCTGCCCTTCAGTTCCTTGACACAACTTGACTAAAAAAACAACGTATAGATCGAGTTCTTAGGGTTAGATCCATTCGTTCTAACAGAAATCACATTCAGTAAAAGCCAAAAGCTTCCCTCACTTAAGCTAAAACATATCCCCTATTTTAAGGAACAGCAATTAATTAGAAGTTTCTTGAAAACAACATTTAGAGCCTGTAACCGATATAATCGAGCCATGCCAATCATTTCAATTTTTCCCCACTTCGTGAGCTGTTCCCTTAAAAACAAACTACTGCACGTGAAGTCACATCAGATACTTCTCACTTTAAATAAGTGTTACAGGAAAAAAAATGGGCAAATACCTTCACACCTTCCTTCGCTAGCTGCACTCATGCAGTTTTACCATGATTAAATGTAAACCAGGCGAAGTCTCGTCTCTGCTGATGGACCATGACATTAAAGCCTGCAGTCGATCTTTACTGCTGTCGTCCCAACAGGGCTCCTACATGCAGTTCATGTTAGGCTTAGCATGTGTTTTACTGCTTAATTGAATAATGAAAAGATGAGAGAGGAGGAAAAACCCACAAGACCACGGTCTGCACCAAGACGCTGCCAAAGCAACATCCCGTGGTGAGCGCTGCATACTTTGGTGTTTTCTATAAGCACTGTGGTAACACGGCTGTTGGAGGCACTTACTTTATCTTTCACACATGCCAAAACTAAATCTCTATACTGAGTAATAAAACTGACCCAATTATTACACTTTGTCACAATCTATCAATCAGGTGATGAGTAAGGCTGCAGGTTTAAGTGTAACAATCATGCTACGTAACTGAACCGTTCTTTATAATTCAGTTTGGCTAATAAAAGCCATGTTTTCACTCATGGAGCCTTTCCACAGAACATCTGGATGTTTGTTTCCTCCCATAACTGTTGCTTTTTGTTGTAGTTTTTTCCATGCTATTAGCGAACATTGTTTTATTATACCGAAAAAGGTGATGATGAGAACGTCTCCACATAATTACGTATTGATAAAACTGCAGCAATATCAGCATTTTTTCCCTTTAATGAAAACATTATGTTGTGTAAAAAACTGTGACTGTTCAGTGTGACAATAGGCAGGTTTCCATTAGCAAGACATCCAGAGCACTTTTATGGGACCTCCACCTTTGGCACCTTTAACCAGGAGACCGTGACAAGTCAAAGCTGCTAGGTTTTGCTAGGTGATATAATGTGAACTGGTATTAAGTATCTCATCCAGACAAGAAGCACTGAAATAAGTCACATTAACACAGAAGAATCCTTTCATACTTCTTCTAACTATTGGAGGAATTCCCCCTCTCTTTTGTGTCCACACCGCAGGAACTACTGCTGATTTCAGCTGGGAGTGCTGCTTTCATGAAGTCTTTTTTTAAGTTTTGTTTAGTGCTCTACGAGCTCTAAGTGAACTAAAAGCTGTATACTTAAAGCAAAATAGCGTACATGTAGAGCACTGAAACCTGCCATCATAAAGAAGCTGTAAATATTGGTCAAAGGTCATTAATTCGCTAGACTTCTGAAATGGTAGGTAGTGTGTATTGGTGAGAACCCAGCGATTCGATACATATTCCGATACATGTGTCACAATACGATAGTATCATGATACGATACATGTGTCATGATACGATACATGTCTCGTGATACGAAACTGGAAATGCCTCAACCTATGAAGGCAGCGAGCCGTACCGCAACATCTACAGGAGAGGAGGTTGTATTTGTTCTGGCTAATAAGTTCTGTTTTGGCTAATATAATTTAAACCTTTTTTTTTTTCATTTTAACCCTTCAAAGTCTTAATTAATGTAACTATAATAATTAATTACAGTCTGCTTGGTCCTTTTTCTCCCTCTGTTTTTTCATATCAGTAAATCTCTCAAAGAATGTTTGTTTTTTTGGTGGATTCTTTTGCCCATTTTTTCAAGATAAATTAAATGTTCAAAATCTATTAAGAAATTGTCATTTTTGCATGTTATAGATGCATTAAACTGTGTGAAATATCAAAGAGAAAATAAAACAACTATTTGAATTTTCAGCAACGTATAAGCAACATAGGTGAACAGGTCCAAAGGTTTGGCTCAACATTTTTTTCCTTCACTATGTACAGTACTAATATTGCTATTTAAAAAACAAAACAAAACAATTTTGAATATGCATTTAATAAAGAATACCACTTGGGAGTATAATAAGAAGTAACTGGACCCTTAGAACTGTTTCAGTTAAACACTGAGTTGAAATTTCTTTCATTCTAAACTGAGTTGTCTGTCTTTATGAACTTGTGCTAAAGGTTTACTCCAAATAGATTAACTTTGCAAAAACAGGAGGAAAATGGAAAAAAAAACAGGGCAAAACAACAATCAAAACTTCCTGTTAAAAAACATTGAAATGATTATTTACAACCATGAAAATACTATAAGCTGCCACCACCATAATGCTACTGTATATCAGCGCAAGGCTGCTCTTCTCAGCTTTCAGAGTCCATTTGAATTACGTCGCTAGCGGTAAGAGTTGAAGAGTTACTGTAATTCTAAAAGTGCACGTCATTTTCTGTCACCAGCAACAGCATCCATTTTTAAAGGGTAATAATCAATATTTGGAGTCAGAAATCGATGTAGTATGATAAATGGCTTACACTTACTTAGCGCTTCACAGCTGTAATTGTTTAGTACAAAAGCGCTTTACACTGCAAACATTCACCCATTCATTCACACACCGGGTGTCAGCGGAGCTGCCATACAACGGCGCCGCCCAAACAAACGGGAGCAATTGGGGATTCAGTGTCTTGCCCGAGGACACTTCGGTGAACACAGTTGGACCTAGGGCTCAAACCACCAACCATCAGGTTCATGGTGAACACTCGGCACCTTCCCCTAATATATATATCATGAAAATCAGTATCGCGATATATTGCCATATCGATATTTTATCGCACCCCTATGAAATGGTAAACACAACCCAGAGCAATGAAGTCTATGATCTAATATGGAGGAATTAAGATTTTAACTCGCAACTAAAGTAATAATTAAAAGACCAGTAGAAATTTAATTAATTACATGTAATCTATTAACGTGAGCCTTTTTTTTTTTTTACTGGCACGTCATAAAGCCACACAAGTCATGAACAAACTGGTCTTTACCGTTCAGAGAGAAATGTTCATTTGTTATTCTAATGCACTACAGGAAGTGTAGGGGGCAGCAGTCTGCAGGTAATCTACTAAAGTAACCTGTATCTTCCACAGTTTAATGCACAGCTGTCATTTCTCACCAGCAAGGCACACGTTGCGTTCCATTTGCTGTGCAAAAGCTCCGCAATCTCAATTCAACCCAACTACAAAGTCTGTTACATGTGTTTGAACTAAAAAGGCTTCCATAGATCGCTGGGTAGGGCATTGTGGGTTGTGAGGGAGCACTTAAACAAACTCTAAATAGACTGTATAGTTAGTCAGGATTGGTAAAAACAAGCAATATAGACAAAAAAAATAAATAAAATTGCCAACTCTGGATCAAAATGCGTAGATGTTGTGTTGCCACACTTCTGAGCTCTTTGCTCCAGGCTGGTTGTCACGGAAACATGACAATCCGCTAACACTGATATTACTCAATGACAGCACTGACCACTGCCACGTGGCTTGTGGTTAAAGCATCACTTGTGGACACGGACCAAACTAATTGAAAAATTAAACAATGTAAGCTCTGCATCAACATTTGTGAAAGCAACTTTTCTCAGGCCGAACTTCAGCAAACAACAAAAGATGTCTTCGATTGTCTTTCCGAAACAGAGACGTCCACTTTGATTTACAGCCAAGAGACACATGGGCCTCCAAACATTCCAGTAGATCATCACATGAAGGAAATGGCATGCACAGTAGCTGATGTGTATCCTGCTGATAAACACTGAATGTGCACAGTCTGTACACAAATCTGCAGAATAACTATTTCAACAAGCAATAACAACATCTACAACTAAACTAAAACATTAGGAAGTCGAAAACATACATGCCAACGGCCATGATGCATGAACACACAGAGACGTCATTTGGCAAAACTAAACGCCGCAGGTCTCGAGGGCGCGATGACCACACCCAGGTCCAGGTGGAAACAATAAAGCCTCATAGACCTCATCTTTCACCATTTCTCTCTAGCCCTTTACCCCTCCTATTTAAGGATCTCTAACATCTTCTTCCATCCCTCTCGTCCACGCTGTGTTTATCTGTTTGTTTCATATAGTTTTATAATCATCTTCGAGTCCTATGACTCCACTGCTTTTTTCATCCCCCACAGAAAACTCCACTACTGAGCCCTGCAGTCTGGCATGCACAACCCCCTTCTGCTAAAATAAAAGCTAAAAGGAAAGCAGATGAATGTTGTGTTATAAATACTGAAAATGAAAATGGATTAGAGTTCCAGGAAGGAATGAGATGTATAGAGTTTGCCAAAAAGTAAATTAAAAATATGGCTCATTTTGTTCCGGCTTCCTCGTGCTGACCTCACCTATGACACTGCCAACTTGGTTTGTCTGCCGTTCATCGCCACTGATTTATACTAGATGTCGGGGCTCAGCCTACTGTACATCCATCATGCTGTCAGAGGACCAGAGGTGTTGATGTGCTGTGATTGTTGATGCATCAGCATCACGACAGAGCAGCAGGCACAGGCTGACCGATGGAGGACAGGAGGCATCATTTTATTACTGTGTTGTCTGGCCAATCACATGCTCTGGTCCTGGACAGGCAGTCAGTTAGCTGCTTCTTTTTTTTTTTTTAATCATCGTGACGCCTCAGGGTTGCGTGAGGAAAACAGGAAAATATGGTGTGCTCAACATTTTATGGAAGAGCTGAAGGGAGAAGAGAAGGACATGATGATATTTTTTATATTTTCCCACGACTGAGGGAGAACCATTCTCCCAAAGTTAATGATCAACTCATCTCAGTAAAATGAGGTTGCACGGGACAAATGTTAAATCCTGACGGCACTAGATGACAGTGTTGGAGCATGAAAAGGGTGACCGACATACACTAGTGATCTATAGATTCTCTGTCTGGACTCTGCAGAGGATTATTCAAACCCCCCCCCAACACACACACACACACACACACACACACAAACACACACACACACACACACACAAACACACACACACACACA
>JBAMYA010002009.1:0-18408 GCA_037176975.1 Arrhamphus sclerolepis | reverse complement strand
TTTTATGTGATTGTGTACAGCACTTTGGTCCTGTGGGTGTTTAAAGTGCTCTATAAATAAAATTGGTATGGTATGGTGTTGCAATGGCCTAGTTAAAGTCCACATCTCATCCTGATTGAAATGCTGTTGGAACCTTAAATGCCGACTTCTGCTACAGCTACATATGTAGGCTGTGCACGGCCCCTACAATGTATCTGGCGTTTATACTTATTCATTATTGTTTGTGTTGCTAAGTAATTAAACTATGAACCACTAGGTAGACATATGGGTTTTTTTCTGCATCACTATAGCTCATAGTTTCCATTTCTTTATTTTTATATGTAGCTTAGACAGCAACAGAGCAAATAAAGTATATTTTATGTGAGTTGGATCTGATAAATTTTGAACACCCATTGTTTTCACAGACACTGCAGCAAACTATTGTTCTATCAGACTTGAAAATGATGAAGAAGAAATAGCAGCAGGAAATTCAATAAAGGAGAACAAATCTATCAATTGCATTTCTTGCAGTCTGCATTGCCCTGATGCATAGTTACATTTGGAGGGAAGTGCACACCAGGCTATGGCATAGGCCAGGGATAAGCAACTCCAGGCCTCGAGCGCTGGTGTCCTGCATGTTTCCCTGCCACAACACACACAATTTAAATGAATAGATCACCATCAGCTTGTCATCCGAGTCTGTTAACGACACATTCATTTGAATCGGCTGTGTTGTGACAGGGCAACATGCGAGACATGCAGGACAGTAGCCCTCGAGGCCTGGAGTTGCCTTTCCCTGCCATAGGCTATGTTGTAGCCAACACCGTAGCATTCACATATACACTGTAGCTACAATAAATACCTGCAAACATTAACATCACAGAGGACAATTATCACATTTTTGCTCCAAAATGTGGCACCATTAGCTATTTAATCATGGGGTAAATTAAAATTTTCACACATTTCTTGTTGGTTCCGTTTTTATTAAATAAATGACACAATCAAGAGTTGATGATGATGTAAAACCTGTTAAGGACCAAATGATGTCCTGAAATGTAAGGCCTGAGAGTTGAAAGATGATGTGCTTTCTTTGGATTACATGACTGTAATCCACTCTTCAGTCTTTTTAAAATCTAAAAATTAAAACTAAATTATAAGTGTAGAAGATACTAACACCTTTTTAAACACATAGTGGCCGAACTGTAGGATCATCTTGTACTGTCTATGTTGCTAGTTATTAGCAACAGGAAAGTTTTATTTAGATACTCACAAGAAGGTACTTCTCCTGACCGTAAACATAGGTTGTACTGATGGCGTAGTAGGATCTGTGCTCCTCCTTTATCATCTTTTGTCGCTGAGAAGACAGAAGAGGTTACGTAAAATTTGGCAGCATTCCATATTCAATGCAAGAATAAGAGAATAAGACAGTATGAGACTGTATGAGAACAGCAGGTGAGCTGGAGTCTGTTGTGACTGTGCAGTGTAGCGGTAAGGAATTTGGACATAACTGAAACCAACATGATGCACCTCAGCCATTATTGTGGTATGGACACAAAAAAGAAGGGTACTTCTTTCTTAAGAACACAGATTAGTTTTTAGGGGATTAATAACTGCTGGAGTAAGACTTTAAGGCTTTCATTTATATGTACAACAACTGCTTCCCTTCTGAGCTGGATCAATTAGACCAAGAGGAGCCCACAGCCCTGCTGCTGTTCCACTGGTTTTCTTTACTTTGAGGATGTGGATGAAGATTCTCAGACAACCAGATCATAGCAATCCTAAAGCCTGACTTATGCTTCTGCTTAGCAGCTACGCGCGGCCCCATTCACCATATCTGGTCTTTACACTTCTGCATTACTGTTTGCATCACTCTGTAATTACAACAACAACCACGAAGCAGCGTTGTTTTTTCTTTTTCTGCAGCGCTGAAATGTTTTTGTTTACTTCCTATATATCCTTAGACATAGCAAAGAAGCAAATAAAGACTATTTTATGCGAGTTGGAGCACAGCTGTCTTTACAGATATTGCAGACAACCATCGTTCCACCTGACTTGAAAATGATGATGATCCAGACAAATCTACCAATAATGCTCCTCGCAGTCCATGTTGCCGCAATGCACAGTTACATTTGGAGAGAGGTGCACATCAGGCTGCACCGTAGAGTTCAGCGTAGCTTTGACGTAGAAAGCAGCCTTTAAAAGCTTAGAATAGAAGGGAGACAGACCACTCTACCTCTTCTCCATTTATAATTGAAACTACCCACTGTACTTGCTGTTCTGGAGATCCTTTGACCCAGTAATCCCAAGGCCACAATTAGGCCCCCTTGTCGAAATTGCTCTTGACTCTTACCCGCTTTCCTGGCTTACAACACACAAACTTTAAGAATTGACTACTGCCTAATATAGCCCACCTCCTGAACGGTGCCATTGTAACAAGATAGTCAGTGCTAATCCCTTAACCTGTCAGTGGTTTTATTTTTGTTGTTTATTTGTGGATTCTCTCTGGAGTATGAATGCATGAATGCTTTCTTTTGTTTTTTTAATACATCATGCCTCACCATGAGGTTTCTACCCAGGAATGCTTGGAGGAAGCCGCTCTTCCCGCTGCCTATGTCTCCAAAGATATTACAACGGAAGACGCCGCGCTGGGTCTGCTTCTTCTGTAAGTCAATCTTCTTATCTCTGGTCACTGCAGGGGGGCGAACAAAACTCACAGGTATCAGAGGATCAGCTTAGACTGCTGCTGTACACATAACATGACTACAATCAGCCAACATGAGCTGCTGCTTCAGCTGCTCATAACTGCATCACTTTATCTATTACATTAATATCAATGAAAATGTATAATTCATATTGGAATCCCTAGAAGACATCATAATGCACTTCACCTGTTATTCCTGCTGCTTGTGACTCCTGCTCAGCGATTATTGAGTAACCAAGGTAACCTAAATACTCCAGACATCGCTGGACATCCAGATAAGTTGTTAACCTAAACAAAATAAAAAGCAAGATGAACATAAATTAAATTTGGAAATATTCTTAGTACTTTTCTGTCATCACTCATTGCAAAGAGTCTTTTTTTCTATTGTTTTTTGTACCACATCAGATAAATTTATATTAAGCAAAAAAGCTGACCTCAGTGAGACTTAGTTTTCCCTTGTTTTTAATATAGTTATTTAATTAACCATTTCACTTTGTCTTTATTTACATCCTATGTAATTTTACTATTTAGTTCCAATGGACAGCACTTTGTGTCAGCTGTGGTTTTAAAGTGCTTTATAAATAAAGGTGATGATGATGATAATCTAACTTATTTCCTTAAAATATTACTATGATCTGTTAGGTTTTTATTCAAAGCTCAAAAGTCAATGTAATGCAAAGCACCAAGTATCTAAAACAATGACAGCAATGGCTAGGTGTCAATCAAACGACATGCTGCTTCCTGATTGGTCAGCTTTACAACATATATTTATCTGACGTAGTAAATAAATTCACCTCTTATACAGTTAAATGTAAAATCTTGCTATAGAGATCAAAACCAATTTTTGAATCAAATTGTAAATATGTTTATTTTGGGTGCAAAGTTGGACTCAGTGGGGATTTTTCAAAAAAAAACAAAACAACAACAACAAAACAAACAAACACCTAAATATATTTCCCCATTGGCTTCAATCCAGAAGTGGGATGGTTGCAGCTTGATAGTGTTGCTTTAATTTCATGCCGCACCAATAATTGCATCTTTTTTTTTACCTATTTAAACATTGTTTCATTCCTTTTTTGCGGTTTTTACATTGAATTGATTTACATTATTGTGCCATTTTCATTAATTTAATTAACTCTTTCTGTTCTTTTCAGCTTAATGCCATTGAAAAAAATCTCGCGTTGCCTTTTGTGAATGAAGTGTGTGAAACAAATACACTTCTATCAGGCTGCCACTGTGGGAATAAATTACGCAATCCTGCACAGATTGCTTTCAGATTTATCAAAACTTACGTCCACTGTGAGAGATACCCCTGGTAGGTGATCCAGCCCTGATCGTTAGTGCAAACTGTATTATTGACGTCAGCGCCCCAGGGCATGTAAGGGAAAACATCGAACAAGTCCTTCAACTCTTCAGGTGACAAGGCACAATCTCGGTCCTGAAAGAAAAGTAAAAAAAAAAGGTTACTGTATCATTTCTACTGTAGTGAACGAACATGAAAGGGGGAAGCACACATTCACAGTTGGACACTAATCACTACGACAGACAGATCTCGGCACAAGCTGTCACTTTCACTCACCGTCTTCACTTCTAACCTCCCAGCTTATTCTCCCGTAAATCCCACCGCAGTGCCAACAGGTTAAACTGCGCCTCAGCAGGAAGGCAGCGCTGGCACTGGCGGCGTATTTTGGGTGCTGAGAAGCTTCCGGGTGGAGTCTCGTAAGAGCAGAGGCTAAAGTAAACACAGACATGTAGGCCTGTACCTTGTCATGTTTGTCAAAGACGCTCTGGAGGAAGAGGTAGGCATTGTGATTAAGCTCAGTTGTGCAGTCTGGAGGAATTTTCAGTCTAGAGGAAAGGAAATGAAGTAGGAGAATAGAAATAAATGCTCACGAGTAATTGAAGAAGAAACAGATTAAAATACAGTTAAAACTGCATGGCTATGTACAACGGCTCTGTTGCTTCCATCAAATGCCATTAAAATCGTACGTGGGGGCGGGTCTATTGCACCTCGTATCTGTCTATGATCAGACCTCGCTTTACAGTATTAAGTAGGAAAAATTAAAAATCGCGGTGTTCACTCATCCTGTTGTTTATGATCAAAGTCTGTAGTCACACAGAGACACAAGTCTCTGAAATAAAGATTAGAAGGAAGTGTCAGAGATAGTGGATGAATCTGGTATGATGGATTTGTGTCTCTGTGGACAGCAGTGATGTGTTGCTAACAAACCAGCCGGCTCGAGACGATGTTTTTAAATGTAGCCGACGCGTCATCGAGCCGATGTAGGAACTCAGAAGAGCCAAGTTCCTTCGACTAAGAACTCATGCTGAGCCCATTGTTGCAGTGTATATATTTGGTATTTTTATATGATATAAAATAAAACAAACTCAAGGCCGCTAGAATCTGATGCTGTCCCGTGCTTATCTATGTTTCTGGTTCATTGTCTTGGTTTTTCCTTCAGTAATTCTTGATGGAGCGCCACTACAGGCAAGGAGGGGAAACACGTTATTCGAAAGTTTGGCTTTGTTTGTCAAAGTGCAGTGTGAACACATACTCAGACCGGCTGAATGTAACATACCCAACCAAACTGAGTCTTCTCGATAATTAGCTCTGAAAACAACCTTATGTTTGACTTTAAAGAAAGTAATAAAACAATTCTGTAAAAATCTTCTCTCTCATTCTTCTGACAGTTTAGAATAAAAAAAGGGGGAATCCTGACTAAGCTGAAGCAAAAACAAGAGATTCCTCAACTTTACAGTCAGACATGGAGGGAAAATGCTTGTTACTGAATTTCCCTTCGGGGAATAATAAAGTATTATTAAATTTGAATTTGGATTTGAAAAATAGAGTTAACTTTTGGTTGCAACTTAATGCAGAATACAGTGCGATAAATCATGCATCTATATGAAAGCAAGTTTGTTGCTGATGGAGAAACTCACGGAGGGAAAAGATAGTCCTGATTTAACTCCAGGTCGTCATCGTATCCAAACCTCCTCAGCACCGTCCAGGTGGTTTCATGGCGACCTCGCTGAATGAAGAGCGTGTGGAGGAAGAGGAAGCCTAGAAACCATCACGACAATGATACCAAACAGAGCGCTGTCAGAAATAATGCAACACAGGCTGGTGAGTAAAATTAAAGAAAAAGTGAAATCCTACCTTTCAGAGTGAGGCCACTGTCACACACTCCATCAATCAAATTCTTCCTCACTACATTTTTGACATCTTCTAAAGCCTGAGGCTCCAGAGGGGTGTTGAAGCATGTCCGCTGTGAATCACACAAAAATGCTGTCAGAGCCTGACAAAATGCCATAGAAATGTGATTCCACCAACAAAAAATAAGAAATAAACTCACTAAAGGAGGATTTACCTGGAAGAAGTTGAGTTCATTATCGTTAAGAATTCCATCATTGTCCAGGTCTGACACTTTGAAGATTCGAGTCAGAGCTTTTACACAGAGTGGCTTCATCTAGAAATGACATCAAAACAAGGATATAAAAAAAAAAAGCAGAAAACCCCCAGACGAGTCTAACAGCTTGCGTTTATTCTCACGTCTTTTTTCTCTGGACAGTAGAGGGGGCCTGTGGGGTGCAGGACGGCCTTTTGGGCATAGTAGAACAGCTCTGAGATGTTCTTCAGGTTCTTTGCGGAACACTATAAATGAATATCAAGAAAAGACAAATAAAAAGATGCCATGCCTGTGACATGAAGTACCCAGTGTAAAAAGAAAACAAGCAGACATTATACAATCATCTGAAAGTCTAACGGCGCTTGAAAGCTGCTCTAAGTAGATGCTAGACAAGGTATTAAGACACAGGATCTGTCTGAGCAACACTTCTGGTCTAATTAATCAGTCTGAGAAAACACACTGGTGACAGTCAAGAGCTAAAGAGTATCACATGAGGACGACTCTCAGCAAACTCAGCACAAACAGAAACAACGCAGAGAAGGTGGGAGACGTTTGAGGCAGTGGGGCAAGAAGCACCGATTTCACAGTTCATCATGTTACTTTCTTCTTTACTTATTTTTAATTTTCTCTACCAGCTAGGTTGTCAGATTTCCCACTAGTTCCTTGAGTGCTTAAAAAGAAAAAAGTTAATTTTTGTCATAAAATCTCAAATTTTACAAAATTTGAAAAATGTATTGTAATATGGAGGCTTTTGTAAAAAAAATACATTTTTTTCTTTGTAAAATCACAAATTTAAAAAAGAGATTTGTGAAAGAGCAAATGTTGTAAAATTGCAAATTTTGCAACAAACAACTTTTTTTTGCAAACATCACAAGATTTTGACTTTTTTTAAATTTTAACTTTTTAAACTAAAATTATAATTTTTTGTTGTTTCTTTGTTGCAACATTTTGACAGTCGTAAAATTGCAATTTTTTCTATAATACCAACTTTTTGTTGTAAAATGCACAATCTTTTAGTTATAAAAAAAATCTTATCTAACAAAAATCAAGTTTTCACAAAAATGGGCAACTTTTTGTAAAATCTTTTGCTACATCATGACTTTCTGACATAAACCAGCTGCTCTCCACCTCAGTTATTCCATTTTTTGATGTCAGTTCTGAATCAAACAAGCAGTCACACTGAAATTTCCCACAGAAATGCTCTGGTTATTTGTTTATGATTGTCTTTGCACACTTTCATGGGCCAGATAGAAGGAAGTGGTGGGCCGGATTTGGCCCGCGGGCCTTGAGCTTATATGTGGCTTACAGGAAAAATGTGGCTGGTCCAGACTACATTTATCAGGGTGGGAATTTTGCTTTTTTTTTCTCCTAACTTGATTCTGTCACAAGTATGACATCATGGACAAGACTACAAGCTTTAAACAAGGAGGTACATAAAATGTACACAAACAAGACAAGTAGAACTGATTATTTATAGCTGTTAGACCTCAACAGTTAAGTAGTTCACACTTAAAAACCCATTAGTTAATCACTGTGAATGGTTTTGTTCTATTTCGGATCTGTAGGCGTCCTACTTCTACATCTTCACTGTGTTGAGATTTCTGTAAAATTTCCCCACTTAATAAAAAAAGACCAACATACATACATATGCATTTATAACTTGAAATAAAATGCTGTGAATCCTAGGTATTTATCAGATTAAAACCGATGATTTGATTAATGATAGACTATATAAACATTTCCGCTGTTACAACAGGAACGTTTTTGTTTTACTGATGATGAACAAAAGAACTGCAATCACTTCCTCACCTCAACACACGTCTCGATCTCACTGTACTGGTTCATGATGGGAAGTATGGTCTCCATGCTGCTGTGTTCCACCAAGTCGGACTTGTTCCCCACCAGGATCAGAGGAACCCTGGACACACCCAGATGACATACACACACATATAATAAAGACTCAACAGACTAAAAGACACTTCTATATCACAGGACTGCTCATCTTTGAACTCTTTCGTATATTTTGCCCTTCAGGAAAGCAGTGACTCATTTTGACAATATAAAATGTTCCTGTTGTACTGCTGCTCCATACTGCTGCTCCATTTCCCCATACTAAATAAAAGAAATGCAATTTGTGCATTCATCCTATTTCTTTTATATCTTCAATACACAAACACAGTCTTAGTTTGGTGGATTTAGTCTCTGATTTAGACCAAAGGACACAGAAGAAACTTCCTGTACATGGAGTGCTGGGGAATGACTGTTGTCGTTTTTTGCAGTAAAAAACCTGTTGATCAAAAGGATTATTAACAATTCTGTAGCTATTTTGGGTATTTTGAATTGAGTGTCTCAGATGCTCCTGTATCACATAAAACTCTGTTGCGAGCAGCATCAAAGGTGATTTATGCTCCTGTGTCAAAGTTACGCCACAGCTTGGTGTGAACCCGACACACCTAGCTGTCGAAATGTAACTAGATGAGGACTGAAAGAAATATGACTGGTAGATTTGTTCTTCTTCGCATTTGAATTTCCCGCCGCTATATCTTTTTTTTGTGATTTCAAAGTGGGGTAGAGCGACAGTTTTCTGCAATGTCTATAGACATAACTGATACTTAACATTTCACAGCTCCAACTCATGTAAAATATACTTTATTTGCTATGTCTGAGCTACATAAAAGAGGTAACAAAAGGAAAGTCGGTCTTGCGAGCTACAGCGTTGCAAAAAAAGAGCCCACACTGCCATCTAGTGGTTGGTGGTGGAATTACAGAACAAAGCAAACAGGGGCCTGTTGTAGCTGCTTCCCAAAAGACTCATTTCAAGAGAGAGAATTTTCAGGAAGTGAATGGGTAAGTATACAAAGAAACGTCTTTTAGCTTAAGGCAGGTTTATGCTTTTCCGACTCCATCACTTCAGAGACACGCAGTTGGATTGACGGAGACATGAACCGTTCGTGCTTCTCCGTTGCTCGGAGAGTGTTGTAAAGCAATTCACCACCAGGACAATAGGAGGCGTAGCATTGTTGTTGTCAGATAAATAAACAATGAACAGACACATTCCTGACGTACTTTCTGAAACAAACCCAGAAAGTGGGTCATGTAGAAACTCTGTGTTGGACCTCCTTTCTGAAACGGACCCCCGGGAAGAATGGACACCAAGAGAGAGCAACTGGTGATGGAGTCTACTGGGGTCCGTTTCAGAAAGCAGCTTGTGGAGAAACTCTGAATATGCTGAATCAGAACGCAGGAAACTCTTTTATGTTACAGTTTGCAAAAAGAAAAAAAATTGGTTGGTTTTCTTAATAATGCTGGACATACTGAACATATCCTATTATATTATCCTATTATGTTCATTATAAAATGAAGGAAGCAGAACTCAAAGAACAGCGGTCCAAGAGAGAGAGGTAGATGACCAATCACAGACATGCCCAATCAGTAGGCTCGCTGTCATTTTTACAGAAAGTTAGAAAACTGGGGAGGTATCCATCACCTGTTGGACAGCTGCTGTACGATGTCAGAGAGGGCTCTGCGTGTCTCCGAAGTGACGGAGTCGGAGAAACATAAACCAGCATTTACTCCTTTGTCGGGGTCACCATGATGGATCACAATGTACGATCAGATACCCTTCCTAACACAACCCTCTCATTGATCTGTATTTGGAATTGTCATGACGACTGCCAATGAGAGCAATGTGGGGTTCTGGGGACACTTTAGCACATGATGCAACTGGGGATCAATCTGTTAACTTCCTAGTTGGAGATTAGCTAAACTTTACCAACTCTACCACAGCTACCCCTTTAGTGAGAATTATCAATTAAGGCCTGCCTCCTATAAAAGCCTGTTTATTAGTGAAAATCTGGTGTTTGTGTACATGTACACACCTGCTGTCCTTGTCTGTGTTCTCAGTAATCAGAGGGATCCAGTGACTCGTCACCTGTAAAGGTAAATAAGATAAATGTGTTCAAATTTCTTTTTCCCCATTTTGAGACACATCTCTTCATCACATTGATGATATTGTGTGCTATACCATTTCACTGATATGTAAATAAACTATGAAAATGCTAGCAGTGGAAGCAACTCACCTTCTCTATGGACTTCTTGTTGTTAACAGAGTAGACGATGCAAATAACATTTGCCTAAGACAGAGATGAACACAGTCACTCTTTTACCACAGTCACAGCTGAACAGTTTGCTCTGTAGTTGACTGACTGACCTTCGAAATCTCCTGAAACAACTGCTCATCCGTCTGCTCTGCGTCTGTTAAAGCAATAGGTGTTTAAAGGGAGAAAACTTTACTAGAAAAATAAGACTTGGAAAAAAAAAAAAAAGAAGACACAAAACAGAGAAGCTTGTCAAGTACCCGAGTAGTCCACAATGTGTGTGGGGACTCTCTCTGGTGTAACATCAGCAGGTATGGTAATCTCTTCGGCTCGATAGGGAACCTGGGACAATTACAAAGACATGCTCATTAATGCCTAAAACACTCCCGTCATACAGTCAATGTAGCGCTGTGAGGAAATGAGTGTCGTTCATACCACATCTGGGAACTCCTCGCTAACCAGGGACATGATGAGAGATGTCTTCCCCACCTTGGCTGTGTAGGGAGGGAGAGGCAGTTCAGGCAAATGTTTGCATTAGAGCTTAAGGTTAAGCTTATGAGTCACTCTAGTAATTATTTACAAAGGAAAACAAACACATTAACATTAATGTGAATGTGTGAGATAGGGACCAAGTAAAGGATTCATTAAAGAGGACATAAAAAATGTGTTTGAAAACATATAATTGGGTTTCTCAAGATAATTCAACTTGTCACTTTGTTTGGGGCCACCAAAGTCTCAAAATATAGAATTATATAGGCAGATCTGTTAGCCTGGAAATTTAGACGTCCCGCTGGAAATTTATATTTGCTCAGCAGGTCTGTCTAACTACCCTCCATTGGAGCTCATTAATTATACCCCAAAGTCTGGGGGAGCCAATCAAATCAGTCTATTCTTGTATGCATCTCTGAGAGGGCTTAACGTGATGATGGTAAACGAATAAAATGGCTTCAGCAGAGGAACCACGGTCATTTAAACCAATGTTGTCATGGACCAGTGTTTCCTGTAAATGGAGCGGTGGGCTGCTGCTCCTAAATCCTAGCTGTCGCTTCTTTAAATTTCTTTTTTTTTTAAATTGTCGCAAGTACACCACTGCTGTCTTCACCTTCACAGCAGAGTCCTGCACTGGGTCGGGTACTTGCGAGTACTAAGGTAAACTACAGATAACCGTCTTGCTTAGTATCTACTCCTTTGGGGGATGAGGAGGGAGTGGGGTGTTAAATCGACGTTAGTTACTCGCGAGAAAGAGGCCTTGAAAGTGAAACCGCGTCAGGCACCAGGTCAGAGAGTCAGAGGAGTGTCCTCTTGGAAAAGAGGACAGCAATGTACCGATGTACACCGATGTAGACTTATTAGCTTAAGATAACTCATAATAGATTTAACAACCAGAGCTGCTGCTGGCGTCAGGAATACATGCAGTTTTCAAATTACTGTAACTCTTCAACCATTTACGCTATCGACGTAATTCCAACGGATTCTGAAAGGTGAGAAATGCAGCTTTGCGCTGATACATTACAGTCTTGGTATCATCAGCGATGCCTGCACTGTGTTATGTTATGTAGCAGCCATTATTATATACAGTCATTGGTAGCAGCAAGAAAGGGGAGTGCAAATAGTGAATGTTTAGAGTTTTTTAGGAGTCTTTTCGTGGTGTTTATATGTCTTCTTGCTATATAGTATTTTCAGAGTGAGGTGAAATATGAGTGACATATCATTCCTGAGAAAAACGCCTGGTCATTTCTGGACTTGTACCAAGCAGTATAAGTGAAATCAAAAAGGCAAACAAAACTGCTTGTGTTGTTGTATTATAGTTGAAATTTTATTTTTAGTGTCTCAAAAGCTTTGGATCTGGTCATCTACAGTGTTTATAAAGACGAAACTTGTTGAAAATTCAGTTTTGGGTTGTTGTTTTGTTTTGTCTTTTTTTTTTGCCTGCCACGACTGTTGAAAAAAATCCCAGAGGAAACACTGTGGACAGTTAGATTTAGACTTCCGTGTCAGTCTCTTAGGGATTGTGGTGGATGAAGTCCATCTCATTTACAAATGTAAGAAACATCTGGTAAACTTACTCTAACAATAAAGGAAGCTAACTAAGAAGTAATCTGAACATGATTGTGGATATCTGATTAACGTTAGCTTTAGCCAGCTGTGTTAGGCCTCGCAGTTTGACTATGCATTTGCATCCATATGTATATGCAACCAGTTTTGTGGTGAACATTTCTTGCTTCTGAATGATGCGAGCAGAGCAAGTAATACTGGAGGTATCCACCTGGGAGCACAATGGAGAGTCAAACATACAACCGAATAAAAGAAGCAAGAGGATGTTATTCTTTTGTTGTTGTTTTTGCGGTCACAGCCAGAAAAAAACAACACCAGCGTCACATGTTAGACCATAAAATCAATGTCGTGCGGTTAGGAGTTTGTCTCGTTTGTCAATTGATGTGGGAAATTGAACAGCAGTATTTTGCAACATTTGGCGACTTGTTGCATCAGCCTGAACCCCTAGTTCAACACAATCAACACCACACACAGCTAGCGGTTGTACATAAAGATTGTAACTGCAGAAGAGCTTTGTGACAGCTCACTTATGGTCAACTGTTGGTCTGACTTACACTAGAGTTCAGTTGGATATTGCATCTCATGTCCGCATCATGTATTTTTTGGAGGACGTGTTTGACTGACATACCAAACAAACAGGATACTCATGTCATCCATGATGCGTTTGCATTGTAAATGGCAATTACTGTATGTGACAGGCCTTAGTTATGTTTTTCAAAGATTTTGGTTAAGTGCCGGAGCACATCAGTTATGTTCAAATTTTTCTTGTAAAAACAGCAACAGTTGTTGGATTCCATTTTCATTATACTGGTATACATCATACTCCTCTCCACAACACTCTCCTGTTGATTTCTTTGCCTTCCTCTGAATACGTCACCTTATTTGTTGCTCTGATTGGTTGAAGCACTAACTAACAGCATGCAGAGGCAGTTTGAGAAGCAACCGTTAATGTCGCCCCCTAAGGCTCATTTTCAGACCCTGCATCTGTCCAGATGTGGTTCTGATCTATCAGGCTAGCGTCTTTGAGGATGCCAAAGCCTGTCATAGAAATTGACATAAGAACTCAGAACCATGGTTAGCAACATGGCTCCTATAACTCAAAAGGAGATCACAGTTATAATATTACATCAATTATTTTTTCATATTGGAAAGAAGGATATACGATTTAAATCAGAAGTTGATATCAGACAATATCACATCAAGTGGCAATAAAATATTTCACATTTTTATTTCTAGGTTAAACAGGACTTTTAAATGGAAAAAGAAATAGACCCATCCGGTTCCTAATAACATTAAACTACAGAAAGGCCAAGTGATGAGGATCACATGTCCTGATGTCTGATATTTTCATTTTGCATTGATACTATTGGATCACTCATCATTAAATCGATGTATTGATTTAGATCGATGGATCATTGGCTCACAGGTTTCATAAATTTATCATGCATTCATTTACATCCCATCACCCTACCATGTCTGAAAACTCCAAAGATTGCGAAAGTGGGTCTCTGAAACCCACCAATATCAACATCCAACTATATTCTGACAGAAGCCATCTGGGATCAATAAAAGAGATGTCATAAAACTATGTCATGGGTTTAAAGAGACTGTGGGATGAGCACACATGTCATCATCATCATCATAAAGACAGCTGCTCAGCATCACATGTCCAGCTGGAGGCTGACGCTGCACGGATGAAAACCGCCGAAAATACAGCTTCAGCAAGGGTAAAAAGGAGCTTTACTTACGCTCTCCCACCAGTAATATCCTCACATCCTTCCGCATCTTCTCCAACGTCGTCGACCGAGTGGATAAAGCGGACTTTGTGCCACATTTATGCTCCTGCTTTGGTGATGGAGGACGCAGCCGGACGGCTCTCCGCGGCCTGGCTCTCTCCCTCACAGATACGTTCGCATTTCCGCTCCGGTTTGCGCCGGTTTAGTGTGGAGGACGCCTGCCTTCTGTCCGCGCGACCCGTTTGGTATGTTTAGGAGCCGAAAATGTGTGGCTTTTTTTTTAAGGCGCTACTGTACCTACCAGACAGAGTCGGTCGGACGGTACCGCTGCTAGACAACGATTCACACTAACATGACTGTCACCGACAGAACCGCATCAACGGTTCAACAGAGAGCTCTTTCCCTCCGCCACGCCCCTTCGCGTTACCAAACTAAAATATAGGCACGTAAAAAATAAGCACTTCTATTCTACAAGTTAACGCCAAAAATGTGACTTTTAATAAAGATAGAAATAACTGTTTTGTGTTTTTTTTTAATTTTTATTTCTAGCTTTTTATTCGTCTCCAAAACAGTTTTGGGACAGGGAAAATGGTAAACAGTGAGACGTCCTTCTACTGTTTTAGATCTGTTCTTGGCAACGGTTGTCAACGGGCGCCACCCAGTGGTAGGAACATGAACGGCAGAAAAACTCTCAACCATACGCTTTTTATATTATTTAACTCTTAGATGTAGCTTGAAAAAATTCAATTTAAGTTATAAGCTATACATATTTTTTAGATTTCTTTTTGAACCAGCATCAGTCCTAATCATACGTATCAAATGTTGATTAATTTTCAAAAAATTTCACCCTTTAACTGCCATGTATTTTTCTTGATGAGACTCCATTTTATGGTCTAAAAAACATGATAATCTATTTTCAGTAAACGTAATGCAGCCTGGTATATATGAAAGATTTGCAGCAACATTTATATGCATTTCTTTTTTGTAATCTCAAATTTCATAAAGTACAAAAAAACAAAAACAAAAAACCCTTCAACGCCTAAATGTTTGAAAAAAAAACTTTGTTTTTCAAGAATCTCTTGTTTCCCTTCTTTAAACCAGGATCAGTCCTAATCATACATATTTAAAAAATGCTCAAATGGATCAAAAATAGTGATTTGAATATTTTAGTCCATGCTGTTTACAATAGTCTTATAATGAAGAAAAAAACAAACAAACTCAAAAATCGGCAACCTGGCAGATATCATCAATAATATTCCTGGAAATAAAGAGAATAAAATATGCTATAAATTAAAAGCAGAAAACAAAAAAATGTGCTTAGGTGCATCAAAGGGTAAATTAATTACAGAAAAAAAATTCTCTGGCATGTTTTTTTTTTTCTTTTTAGCCTGTACCATGTTTTCTGTGCTCTGCACAAAGAAATGCAAGAAAGTGTTTAGTGCGAAATCCCACATGTGTACAAGATACAGAAAACTTCATTGATCCCAAGATTTTATTTATCAGCAGCTAAATATGTCAGGTTCACTTTTATATATGAGCACAGATTGGAAGATTACAGCAAAATACATTTAATAAGATGCAATAAACAAAAATAGGTGTCATAAAATTATAATCTAAACTTGATAGAATTTAATAATCCAATAGTAGAGCAATAAAAGATTTTAAGTACTGATAATTTCTTTGCATTCACAAAGTACAACAATGGACTTTTGCCCACATTAAAATATCGCTTGCAATTTAATCTGAAATGATATTTGCTTGGTTGGGAGAAGATTAAAATAAAGTCTACATGTCAGGCCCAAACTTTGAATTTATTTTTGCAGTTCATCATATCGTTTACAGCTCTTAATATTTAATTTTATGATGATAATGGTGAGATTTGCTGTGGTTTTTAATCCACCCTGCTCTCATTAACCCACTTACAATAAAAGCACTTAAAGGCACATCCACAAAGTGGAATATGAAGCCAAACTGCCCTCTAAAGCTCAAAAATGTGAACAGTATCTTTTCAAGGAGAAATATACATACAATGATTACCAACATGATTCATATCTGGTTGTCAGTGGCAAATTGGGATCTAGAATTCCTTTTTATTTGACATATATGTTTCTTCTGGCTTGGCATCACATAAACTAGAGACAAGAATATTGAAACATGATAGATTTTAATTATTTTTTAAGATTAAAATTGTCACATTCAAAAACGAAGATCAGTGGAAAAGTCTCTGACAGAACAATAAGAAAGTAAATGTTTTTTATTGCTAACATGTTTAGTCTCCACTGCAGTTTTGGGTCTTTCCTTTTCTGCGATGGTGTTTGGATCTTTGAGGTTTGTGAATCATCTATCTGGTCTTTAGGACTTTAGACAAAGCACTTTAAAGTAATGATGCTGTTCCTGTTTAACCACACTTCCAGTCAACCTAACCTCAGTTGATTCTTTAAGTTTCACTGCAGACAGGCTTCTTTTCCTGAACATTATACACCTTTTCGCTCTTATCGATCACAAAGCTTAAGAAAATAAATAAATGGGCCACTGGATAACTCAGTGGTTCTACGGAGACGACAATCCTGCAGCAGTCGCAGGTTTGACTCCAAGTCTGCTGCATGTCTTCCTCTCTCTCTACTCTGGTTTCCTGTCTGATCACTGTCAATAAAGTCACATAGAGAAAAAAAAACTTTTTAACATAAATGCATGTATATATATACATATATACATACATATATATATATATTTAAGTGAAGTAAGAACGTAAAAGGTGTTCATTATTATCAGATCAGAATCTCTTGATGGCCACTTGCATTAATTTTAAAACACGAGTCAATCGCTCTTTCCAGGCCAGTGCCCCTCGTCTCTGGAATCCACTCCCAGTGGCTTTACGAAGCATAGAGTCCACTGAAGGTTTTAAGAGAGAACTTAAAACTTATCTTTCTAGACAGACTTTTCACTGATGTTGACGTCTCTGGGGCCTCTATGAAGCTACTTGTTGTTGTGTTTACTGTTGATTATCAGTGTATTGTATTGCATTTTATCCATGCTGTAAAGTACTTTGTGACTGTATCTATGAAAAGTGCTCTATAAATAAAATTTACTTACTTATTTATATTTTGCCAAAAAAAAAATCATCATGTCCAAAATTATTCATACCCCAGTGATACCTAGACGAATAGCCATAGGATGTTCAAACAAACCATCCTCTTTAAGTGTTTAATTCTCTCAAGTGTTTAATAGAATTTTCAAAGTTTCCGAGTTTCTTTGACCAGTTTCCTGACGATAAAAGTCAAGTCACATTTCAGTCATTTTCAAGTAAATGCAAAACTTGCCAAAGAACTCACTGAGGGGCATGCATTGTAAATTCCAAAAAGTAAGAAAACAAATACAAAAAAAATTTCCAAACAATTTTAGGTGCCAGTGTCAACAGTAAAACTATTCTCAAAGGGGGCGGTTGGAAGTCACTAGTGTCACATCAGCTAGCCAGAAAGATCAAGTGACATGTTGAAAACAATCCAAGGACAACTTCCAAGGTTGTCCTGAAGGAACTAAGTGAACGTGATGTGACTTTTCCAAAGCAGACATTACAACGGGTTCTGCACCAAAACAGTCTCTGTGGACGTCAACCTAGAAAGAACCCCTGCTTCAACCAAAGCATGTAAAAGCTCGTCTGACCTTTGCAAAGAAGAACCGAGAGAAAAACAAAAGCTTCGGGTCATCTGTTCTGTGGTCAGATGAAACAAAAATGGAGTTTTTTGGGCACAGAAATGTGGCTTTCATCTGGTGAAAGAAGGGCGAAGCCTACAAGTCAAAGAACACGATCCCTACTGTGAAATGTGGAAGTGGACGCGTCATCAATCAATCAAAACTTTATTTAGCACTTTTCCTACAAAAAAAAAAATGCAACATAGGGTGCTTTACAAATTTAAAAGCAATGTCCCACAACGCCCTCCCCCTGTACCCCCCATCACCACACACACATACGAATACACACACAAATGTTTATATCATGCTATGGGACTGTTTTTCTGCAAAAAACCTGCCAACTTGGTTAAAGTGGAAGGCATCATGAGGAAAGAGCAGAACATCAGGATTCTGGAAGAAAATCTCAGGAAGTCAGCAGAGACCTGGACCTGGTGGAGCAATGGACCTTTCAGCAGGACAATGATCCAAAGCATACGGCCAAGGTGCTTCAGAAATGGTTCCAGGACAGTGATATTAATATTATGGATGTGGCTAATTCAGAATACTGCAGATACTTGCAAGAAACTTGTGCACAATTACAGAAATTGTTTGGTAGATGTGATGAGAAATTGATTCTTGAGAGAGGGCATGAATTTTTGAATACTGGGAATTTTTGTTTTCACCCTGTTAAAGACTTTCTGTGTGTCCTATTTATATCAAATCTGAGGTGAAATAATAATCTGCAAATGAAAAAAATAAGA
>JBAMYA010001988.1:0-18410 GCA_037176975.1 Arrhamphus sclerolepis | reverse complement strand
CGCAGTTTTGCTCATAGAAACTGCGTCTACATTTAACAGGTTTCAAAAGGACTCAGTCTGTATGCGTAATTACGCACGCATGGCTGTGGTTATTGACACAAGAAGGAGACATCAAATGAAGCAAGGATACGCAGAGAACGCATTATTCATCCTCTGAACATTTTGGGATGAACAAGGAAACATGTCGCTGATCCATCATTACCATTTTGGAGCTGCTGGAGGAACTCAGAATGGATTTGGAGCCACGAGAAGGAGTCACGCAATACCTGCTATGACAAAAACTCTGTTCTAGTTTATACTTTGACTTTGACATCCGGGGCATTCCAGCGTATGGTAGCTGCAGCTGGGAGCTCCCAGTCCCACTTTTCAGATGTAATGTCAGAAGTCCCTAACGTCATATGGCGTCAGATGCCCATGGTGATGATAGGTTTCCACGCACTTGGCAGTTGCTGAGTGACACCAAACAAGGCTTTTACTTTTTCTTTTTCGCAATCGCTGCATTTCTCAGAGTGATATGAGCTTGGATTTGCAGCGCATTTGGGATGCCAAAGGCATCATTACCAAAGTTGTGATAAAATATCCCGGGTCAGTGCATGATTCTTTTATTCGGAAAAACAGTTTTCTTCTGTTTTCGAAGTTGCGAGATTGGAGATGGCTGACTTGTATTTGTGAAATCCTTTGCGAAATAATCTATTGCATTAGAAACAAGAGCATGTGTCATATTCATTCATGTTTTATGAGAAAAATAAAAATATGAGAACCACGTGTTAAAAAAAATCTTGAAGAGCAGATTCTGTTGTTTGAATCATACTGGTGGAGCACTGTTGTAGCCTACAGACCAGAAAGAAAACGCACAACACACAACACCGCATTTAAATATGGGGTCTCCAACACTTCTGCACATGCCACCATTTGTGCAATCACTCTTAGTAAATGACGCGCAAACCGTTGTTCCACCTCTTACACAAAATTCTGGATTGCGTGTTCAAATTACTACACACAAACTGGGATGTTTATCTGTCGCTTAATGTTCACAAAAACACAAATTTATAAAGTCGCCGAGAAAAGTCACAGTGATGTCAGCTGATATCAAGCAGGTGTAACACCATGCTTTAATGTGCGTCTGGATGCTGGACGCTTTCAAGGGAAGTCTGATAATGTAATATCTTTGTTTTAAATGTGTAACCACTGTAATAACAATGCGCTCACGGTGTTTCCCTCGGATAAATTAACCCATTTAACAGAAAGAAATTCTCCACGGGTAACTCCACAAAAGAGAGCGTTCATGTTTCAAAGTTTACACAGTAAATGCCATGTGGGAGAAATTTTAGAAATGATAGTCTGACGTCCCATTGTCCTTGAAGGCAACACGGAGCTGCGCCACAGCTGACAGACACTGAAGAGAAGAAGAACGATACAATTGCAGACCATGAATGTTTTTAATGTTGCAGACCACAGTTTTTTGCAAGTAGTTCAAACTTTAAACTGGTATTGTTGTGCATCTTTAGTGGACATTTTACCTTCAAGCAAATGCCCCCCAAAAGAATGTCAGCGCCCCCCTTTTGAAAATATTGCTGCTAACGCCTCCTTTCATTCTTCCAACGCCCCCCAGGGGGCAGTACCGCCCCTGTTGAGAAACAGTACTATATTAGTTTATCTCAGATGTCCCTATGGGTGAGGAAACACCAGCTAATTCCCATCTCCCAGGACCAGACTGGCCCGAGAGGAACCTAAGGTCCAGGGCAAACACCCCAAGGTACATGTCCACTGACAGGGGACATTCATTCATTCATTCATTCATTCGTTTGTTAAATGTGGCCTCACAGAATTTTTCTAAATGCTAAAGCAGGCCTGCTTCATGTCCGTGAAGCATCCCATCGAAGTGTGTTGAGCCTGAACAAAGTAGATGACTTTACATGTTGGTTCATGTTCTGTAAAATCCATTTTAGAACAATTGATTATGAATTCTGTTATTTTAATGAAACCTGTCTTTTTTCTTTCTTTTTTTGGAAAAGTTATATTTTCTCTCTCCTGCTGCATTGCAAACAGGATTTATGTCTTAAAGTAATGAATTGTCACTGACTCATTAATTCAAATTTAATGAAGACAACACAGAAGCTCAACAGAAATAATGACAGAAAAGCTGAGGCAGCTGTTGAGGTTGCTTCAGGTAATCCATCTGCGATATGCGTTTTCCCAGTTGAGAGAGTCAACAAATGGATCAACCTTCCTTTGACTACTTGCTTGACCCCTACACTTTCAAGTATGTGCTGACAGAATTTAAAGGTTAAGTCTAGATGTTTTGGTGGATGATGTGAAGTGAAGGTAGGCTTTTGTAGTCTTCTCTTCTGCATTTACAGTGTTTCCTGTTCTTCTTTTGGAAATTACTCTTTTCTTTAACACCAGGCATTGACCCAACAGTCCATATTTCTTAACTAATTAAAAGGAGGAACATGACATGCTGAATACACCTTCATGTCGCCATGGCAACACTTCACAGCTATATCAGTCACACCCAGGAATGAAATGAATGAAAGGCCTGGCCAGAGGCTACATGTGGTGGCCCAACATGGACATAGAGAAAAAGGTAAAGGCATCTCATGAACATAGAAATGCACCTGCCTGTGCACCATTCCACTCCTGGGAGTGGCCTGAAAAGCCATGGAGAAGGCTATGCATAGGCTATGCAGGTCCTTTTGTGGGGAAAATGTTTTTAGAAATTATGGAGGCTCATTCATGATGGTTAAATGTCTACCCAGTAGCTTCATCAGACAGCAGGTCTTAATGCACAATTCTGATTTTTTGATTAAATCTGATTTTTTTGTGTGCTTATTCACATTACACATTAAATGCACCTTCCACCAGTTTTTGAGTATGAACTGAATGCAACTCTGAAGTGACCTGCATGCGCAAAAGAGGTTGTATTAACGTGACCACGCAGGCACGCACTGCTCCTGCTCCTGGGACACAGAATTGTGTGGTTTATCACTTTTCAATGATGTGCAGGTCAGATAAATGCGACCTGGTTGTTCAGACAGCAGACCCATTTCAAACATTGGATACGTATTAGAGTTAGCACCACATATGAAAATGTTCTGGTTGGGATTTGAAAAAAGATCGGATTTGTGCAGTTCATACTGTCTTTAAAAGATTGTACACAGGTCACATATGAGCGAAACAAAATCGTGTTTGGGCCACATTTGCCTGTAGTCTGAAAGTAGCCCTAGTGGCAGGAGATCCCATCTACACATAACTATGGATATGGACCAAACTGGATACCAGGACTGATACACTACAGGACTGATACACTACAGGACCCGTTTCCTACACAGTGTTACTAGATGGAAAGCTTCTAGACAACATGTGGATCAACTGTTCAGCTGACAGGAGCCAGAGCTATCAGTTCTAATCCAGATTCGGTGCAGGAGTGTGTGGCATCCACACCAATGTCAAACACATTGGGACAAGATACAGGTCCTGTTCAAGAAGGGGGCAGACTCTTGCCTACAACAGAGCAAGACCGCAGTGCACCTGCTAGTTTTTCAACAACAAAATTGTTCTGTTCTTACAGAAACAGGAAACCATGAGCATACGTGAAGGACTTTGTAAAGTAAATGGATATGATTAAACACACAAAAATTATACTTTATTGATCCCATGGGGGGAAATTCTTTTCTCCATTTAGCCCATCTGGGGTACTACACCTGGCACAGTGGGCTGCCGCACTGCAGCTGCTTGTTTTTCAGCGCCTGGGAGACAGTCAGGGGTTTCGGCTGCCTCGCTCAGGGGCACCTCATGCATGGGTGTGGACATGGGACACGTCACCACATCCTTGCTAGTGGTTGGGGATTGAGCCGCTGATCTTCCAATTACCAGTCAAAGTTCTCAAGCAGAAGCCCATGGAATAAACAAACAAACAAACAAATAAGAAGAAAATATATACAGTGTTTTTCTTGTTTCAATGAGTGTTAACATAATGTTTGTTAGCATATATAGAACCTAAGAAGGGGGAAAAGATTGACAGTGGTATTTTGTTGCAATGCTATGCATACATAAATGTTGAGAGTTGTTCCAGTGTAAACTGATAATTGGATGACTGTTTTCTTGGAACAGATTTTTGTGGTTATTGTTGTGAAGGTGAACTAAGGGATAGTTTCAGTTTAAGAAGGGAGGGCTGTTTTGAAGTGACTTCTGATGTGTGGCAACACTCCGAACCCAGTAGGGGGTGCTTAATGTTTTATGACCCTGAGTGTTTACCTAAATGTCATGACGATAAAGATGCCGTCATCAGACTAGTCATGTGTTACCTGGGTTCTGTAATAAAGACAGTTACACCGAAAAACGCCTCCTCCTTTGTTATGATAGCTGGAAGATATACCAATCACAATGGTAGGACTCAAAATCACTACAGTAGTACCCAGCATCACCATAGTACGACCTAAAGTCACCATAGTAGCAGTGACGGCTGCTGGTCTTTCAAAGAGGGAAAGCTCATTGTTGGGCTAACTCATACATTTGTCACTTTATTTCTACATAAATTCAGACATAAATGTGAATGTGATGTGCTCTTGGCTGCTGGCTTTAGATTCTGGGACATTTTAGCTGACTTGTGGGCATCAGGGACCTGCTATCTGAATATGGGAGACTCCTGGAAGTTCGGGGAGACTTGGGATGTCTGTAAATTCTGCCATCTATTCCTTTTTTAAGAAAATGGTCTGTGAACAAACTAATGAAACAATAGTAAACTGGAAAAAGGAAATGTTGAAATGATGTTAAACTGAAACAAGGAAATGAGTGTGTTTTATTTACAGTGTAAGAAATTAACAATGGAAATGGTCTAGTAATTTCAACAAGCAAAATAGGACTGACCTCTCATTGATTAAGTGATGGTTTATATTTCAAAACGGGATTCAGCCTTTCTACTGATCCTCCAATCATCATGAAGGTCAGCGTCCAGGCCAGCCCGCAGCTCCATTCACTGCCAGAGAAGCTGAGTGTCAGGGGGCGGGACTAAATCGCGGCATTTATTCAATGACCGCCAAGTTTGGAGGCAATGAACAAAACTGCTCCATTCAGCCACATTGAAGTGAAAGCATGCATTGATCATAGACTGTATGAGAAAATTTTTTCTGGAAATATTTGTCATTGACGCCTCTGAACAAACTTGTCTTCCAGATGAACATGTTCTAATGCATTTGTAGTCAATGAAATGTTGACACAACTGTACATATTTGAACATTTAACTTTTGACATTTTAGGGGAAGCTGAGCTTCTCTTGCAGTCTCAGAGAAATCACTACTGTGTAACAGGACCTCAGATCACCATGGTAGGACCTCAAATCCACACAGTAGGACCAAAAATCAATTCAATTCAATTGATTTTATATAGGGGCTATTTACAAGTCATCTCTAGGCGCTTTAGAAACCCAGAGCATGACCCCCGAGCACATGGCAACAGTGGCAAGAAAAAAACAACTCCCTCTTAGGTAGAAACCTTGAGCAGAACCCAGCTCTTAGGGGGACCCTCCTGGTGAAGGCCAGCTGGTTAAGGAGGAAATGAGAAGCAGGACAGTGGGAAAGGACAGAATCACCATAGCAGGACCTAAAATCAGCAGAGTACCTAAAATCACCATAGTAGGACCCAAAATCACTGCAGTAGGACCAAAAATCACCATGGTATGACCTGCAGAAGGAGAAAGACGACAGAAGATAGACAATGTTAATCTGATCTGAGACAGGGTGAATGCACTTATATTTACATTTCATTTATACAAATGACTGTAAAATTAGATTGCTACTTAGGTCACTTCATTTTACATTTGTGTGAGTTGTTATATAGGCCATTGAAAATTCATTAGAAGTCTATTGTCCATGATTAGTTTTGCCTTAGCAACAAGTCAAAGTTTTACTTCAAGTTCCAAAAGATATTTCTTTTGTGCATTCATTTACAAAAGCTGGTATAAATTAGGTTTAACAGATATGATGTGTGTAGGGTGAGGCTTATTCTACAAAATGTGGCATACTGTTTGTTTGTGTGTGTGTGTGTTTTGTGATGTTTTAGAAGACTTACCTTCCATTTTCTAAGCTGGTAAAATTAATGATGGTGAAAGTTTTGCTTGTAAAATAAAAAGATGAACTTAATTTTAGTGAAGTTTTCATAAAATACTTAAGTTTTATTGGTGAAACTCAAAAATATCATGCAAAAGTTAATTTAATTCAGTAAATCAACTTTAAAGATGAAATTAATATCACATAGACTCATTACATGCAAAGCACGATATTTCAAGCCTTTGTTATAATTTTAATGATTATGAATCAGCTTATGAAAACCTCAAATTCAAAATCTCAGAAAATTAGAATATGACATGAAATAAATAAAAAAATATTTTAAATACAGAAATGTCAGCCCTCTCAAAAGTGTAGTCATGTATATGTAGTCAATACTTGGTTTGGGCCCCTTTTGCATGAATTACTGCCTCAATGCAGTGTGGCATGGATGATAACAGCCTGTGGTATTGCTTAGGTGTTGAACAATAGCAGACTTCAGCTCTTCTGCATTGTTCGGTCTCATATCTGTCATCTTTCTCTTGGCAATGCCCCATATATTCTCTCTGGGGTTCAGGTCAGGTGAGTTTGCTGGAAAATCAAGCACAGTGATTCCATGGTCATTGACCCAGGTTGGTACTTTTGGAAATGTGGACAGGTGCCAAGTCCTGCTTGAAAATGAAGTCAGCGTCTCCATAAAGCTCGTCTGCTGAAGGAACCATGAAGTGCTCTAAAATTTCCTGGTAGATGGTTATGTTGACCCTGGACTTAATAAAGCCCAGTGGACCAACACCAGCAGATGACATGGCTCCTCAAATCAACACTGACTGGAAACTTCACACTAGACTTCAAGCATCTTGTATTATATGCCTCTCAATTCTTCCTCCAGACCCTTGGACCTTGGTTTCCAAATGAGATGCAAAATTTGCTCTCATCAGAGAAGAGGACTTTGGACCACTGAGCAACAGATGCTTCTGGCGTTGTTTGTCATTCAGGAGCAGCTTGACAAGAGGAATACAACGTCAGAAGCCTATGTCCAGGATCCGCTTGTGTGTGGTACCCCTTCATGCTCCAACTCCAGCCTGAGTCCACTCCTTGTGAAACTTTCCCACACTTTTGAATTGCCTTTTCCTGACAATCCTCTCCAGCATGTGGTCATCCCTGGTGCTTGTGCACCTTTTTCCTCCACACTTTTTCCCTTCCACTTAGCTTTCTTTTAATGTTCTTCAACATAGCACTTTGAGAACATCCAACTTCTATTACCTTTTGAAGCTTTCCCTCCTTATGGAGGATGTCAGTGATGATTTTCTGCATAACTGTCAGATCAGCAGTCTTCCCCAAGATTGTGAATTCTACAGAATCATGCTGAGAATACAATCTAAAGGCTCAGGAACCCTTTGCAGGTGTTTTGGATTTATTAGCTGATTAGAGTGCGATACTTTGAGCTACAATATTGAACCTTTTCACAATATTCTAATTTTCTGAGATTTTGAATTGGGATTTTCAGACGCTTTAAGTCATAATCATCAAAAATATAAGAAATAAAGGCTTTAAATATGTCACTTTGCATATAATGAGTCTAATAAAGGCTATTCGTTTCACCTTAAAAGTTGAATTACTGAAATAAATTAACTTTTTCGCAATATTCTAACTTTTTGAGTTTCATCTGTATAACATTTTGAGAGCTTCTAATCACCATATGACACATGAAAGCACATCTGGGCTTCAGGTTTATAGGTCGAAGAGTTGAAGAGTCCAAATTTCCGTGCAGTCCTTGAAAGCGGCTCCATCGTCAATCCTCCACCCCTCTAGGAAGCGGAGGGACATCCATCAGACTCGTTAGACTCTCAGGTACTTCCCAGCCGTCAGCTAACCGCTTTGACCGCCGTCATAGCCGGCTTCGAGCAGGTTTTTGGAGATCTCTGCACGGATTCTCCCCTCCATCAGGGCCGTGAGAGCGATGCGACGTCTCGGAGGAGGAGGAGGAGACGAACTGGCCTGGCAGCAGCAGCAGACACCTGAGAGAAGGATCTGACTTAGTTTACACAACGTTAAGAAAGGCAAGTGACAAACAGAAAAGAAACAAAAGGCTCGCATGGTTTCAGATGCAGAGTGTTTGCTTGTGTTTAACGATGTGTTGCCGTGTTTCCTGTCGTGTCCGGCATCAGAGGCATCACAGGCAGGCGGCGGGATGAGTCATAGCACCGGTGCAGCGATGCTGGAGCAAAGTGTCTGCAGCTTCCATGCTCGCAGTCCTTTATCAGCTGCTGCACATGCAAAGTGCGGCACCTGTGTGCTCGTTTCAAGCACAGAACTACATTTTGTTTGTGAGGGTGTGTGTGTGTGGCATCAGTCACGCACGTTGCTCCGGAGTCCCCACGCTGCGTGATTGTAGTTGGAGTCGATGTGGGTGTGTACGCACGTGCTTCTACACCTTTGGGTTGAAGCCACATCTCTCTGCTTGAAAAAGGGGAGCCTGAAATTCAGAAAAGTTGTGTGAAGCATGTCACAAACAGAAGGACAAACTTCTGTGCCCATCTTGTGTGTCAGGAGAGATCCAGTGGAGGGAAAGACTCAGTGACTCTTCAGTGTCGGTTTTTGAGTCCAATATTGTGCCACTATTTGTACTTTTCCTGTAACCTGCACACAGCTAAAAGGAAGGATTGTCATGAGTAGATGTTGAGGAACAGAGAACCAACTCTGAAGCAGTCATCAGCACCCAACATCCCTTCTAGTGAATGTAAATCTTAAAGACCCAGAAAGGTCACTTCTGGCTGGTGGGCTGGAACAATAAACAACATTTTGTATCAGAAATGGAGCATGTACCTGTGTCACACATTAGGGATTTCTGTATGATATTTTGTCTTCTGAGGTTTTGTCAGACTGATGCTTTTTCACTAAAGGAGATGGTGACGTCACATATTTGTGTGCAGCAGTATTGATTCAGACACAGCTTGATCAACATCTGATGAAATGCATTTTCACCCACCTGTTCTGTATCTTTAATTTGCATATAAAAATTATGGAAATTATTGAATAAATTAAATTGAATTGAATGGAATTCTAGGAAATTAAAAAAAGAAAAGAGAGCTGAAATAATGCAAACGAGTTTGTTACACTTCAGGCTGATGTTGAAAAAGATCTGTTCATACCTCAGTAGCCAGCTGAATCTGACATCTCAAGAAATGTGTTGGCACACCTGGAATTTGTTATGATTTTGTCTATGCAATACCAGTAAAGCCTCTAAGGGCTATGTCATGTTAAGTGGTGATTCTAAATCGCCCATAGGAATGAGTATGCGCTTGTTTGTCTACACGTGGCCCTGCGATGGACTGGCAACCTGTCCAGGGTTTACCCCTTCCTTTTCCCCTCAAAGATAACAGATAGATGAGATGCTCCAGCAGATCCCTGTGAACCCACACTGGAATAAGTGGATGTAGATGATGGATGAAAGACCACAGTATGTTCTGCACCCTGATATTTCAGTACATTTCAGCCATTGTGAAATAAAAATCATCACAGGACACTACAGATAAAGTAAAATAATAAGAATAAGAATTCCCTTTTAACTGGACAACTCATTTTACTTTTGGAAACTCATGGAACAACTATTAAACTTGTGCTCTGAGCTGAGAGTGAAGTGCTATGTTGGGATTATATGAAACATCTTTAAGAAACTATGAAGATCAGCTCTTAAATCTGAGGTAGAAAATGCATAAATTCCAACCAAAATTAATATTCTAAGAGTGATATTACTCAACAGAAATCCTGTTATGAAATGTTTGGTTTGCTGGAAGCTTTTCAGAGAAATCTTGGACAGCCTATTTATAAGGGACTATTTAAAATTAGAAAAGCCTGTAAAAAAATGGGGGAAAATGCATTGGCTAGTTTTACACATCAGTCAGTAGAGCATTTCTAATTTTGGAAATATTATGCAAGTGAAAAAAAGGGCCTAGAAATTAAAGTTTTGAGTTAAAAGGACAAATCCTGCGGTGCCCCTGAGCAAGGCACCCCAAACCCCCGCCCGCTTCTCGGGCGCCGCACCACAGCAGGCCACCGCTCTGGGTCCAGCAGCCCAGATAGGTCAAATGCAGAGAAAGAATTTCCCCACGGGCATTAATAATAGTGTGTGTGTGTGTGTGTGTGTGTATACATATATGTATATATATATATGTGTATATATATGTGTGTAAAGTCCTGGTCAAAATAGCGCCAAAGTTCTTCACACTAGTCCCTGAAAGCAAAGGGATGTCATCAAGAGTAAAATTTAAAGACAGTGCAAGACGTGGACAGCAGGGATGTATCACAAGAGCCAGCTTGAGATGATGTTTTTAAATTTAACCGATGCTGCATGGAGCTGATTTAGCAAATCTGCTAACTTCCGTTGAGTGAGAACCGCGTCCCTCTCTCTTCCTTTGATTCAGCTCACTGGATACTTTTCTGTAGAAAATGCTTACTGTCGCCTCTTGCTGGATATTTTGCAAGCAGCAGTTAGGTTGTTTCTTTTTTCTTGGTCGTGACGACAAAATTGACCTGAATCGCCCACCTCTTCCGCTGTGTGTTGCCGCGACGCGCATGTGTGATTGTGCCTTAACCGTGCATGTTTTTTTGAGTTTCTGTGAAGGGAGCAGCTCAGTGAATGCCTTTGAAACATGCTTGTATCCCCCCCATGGAAGCTGCTAGCCCCCATTGTACTATCTCACGTTTTCCATCTTCAGACTTTTTTCATCCTCTGTCACTTTCACGTACCACCAGTTGTCCATTTCCCGACACATTCGTAAGCTTGTTTATTTTGTCTATTTTTGTCCTGTGATGCCTGCACCTCCCCAAATCTACTGTGGTGCCCCCTCAAGGGGGGCCCACCCCACACTTCGAAAACCTTCGATAACCTTCAGCATGGTACATCATTTAGTTTTTAACAAACAAGTAAATAAATACAGTATAATATGACATGTTCTTTTTCTCATCGAAGGTAGTATTGACCTAATTTTAAGACACCGACCTTAAATATAAGTAGACTGTGCTGTTTTTTTAAATTAAAACTGCATTAAGGCATAACCAACGGAGTGGGGGCCGAAATTTATGTCAGAATTCACCATAAAGTGGGAAAAATGCAATATCAAGTACAGTTGTTCTATTAATATCAGGAATATTCACAGATATCGCTGAAAATAAGAGTATCGGTATCAGTGAGTGTTTACTTCAATGCACCATCTGATACCAAGTAGTTTTATTACCATAATTACAATTCTTCTTTGTTGCACTAAAAGACAACACAGGAAATTCAGCAGCGCTGCCATGGCACCTTCTGTGGAGAAGCAGTGGCTCATGGGCTGTTGGACAGAGCTAGCTGCCTAGCATTAGCAAAAGGATGTTATCTTAGGCCTGAAAATCCCCCCTGGAAATTAAGCCCAGTATGCAAGGCTGTGGTTTCCAGAGGTGACAGGAATACTGCTAAGAATAACACCAGCAAGCTAAATGAGAACTTAAGGAACCATCAGAGGAAAATGTATCAAGTTGAAGGGAAAGATGGACGTACTGCAGCAATAAACTGGAGTTTGCTTTTCAGAAACAATAGAAACTCCCCTAAGAAAGCCTGAAGCCCACAGCAATGACAGGCAAAATTGTGAGAATTCATTCTGAGATGACCTGCCTTGTTGGTCATGCAAAATGTTGGATTTTACTGCGTAGCTGAACATCTGGAACAGCAAATATCGCTGGTATCGGTATAGCATTCAGTATCTGCCAACACCCAAACCAAGTATTGGAGTCGGTATTGGGATAGCAGTCATACGTGGCTTCAGTACCTCATATATAACAATCTTTTATCTGCCTTCAAAGTCTGAAACATAGAAATTCTTCGTATGTTCAGGATGTATGTTTTCCTATCGTTTGCCAGTATTCAGTGCTGCATTCTTTACAAATGTTTTTTGAAGCATTTTTATGATGAAAAAAGTGTTTAGAAATAAATGACAGACGGTCTTGAAAATAAATAATTGACATTGGGCTTTGATGATGTATTGAATATTTCAGTACATTTGTCGTGATTTACTCTCATCCGCTAACGTACCTGCTGAATGATAGCAGTCTGATGAGAGAATAATATGAAGTCACAGTCTCCTCTTCTGTACACCTGAATGCAGACCTTCTGTGTCATTTCATGAGTAGGATCAGCAGTTGCCATGGTGAAGTCTGAAAAAACAGTGGCACCTTTTGAGGTTTATCCAGAGAGACTTGCAGAAGTCACGTTAAGTGTTTTGCTCTGATGATGCTCTGTGACCTTTGGGCTCGAGGACAGCCTCTCTAACCAGTGTGCCCTTTGCTTCTGGCTCTCTCTTTCTCTTTCTCCATCTCCTGTCAACCACCTGCCGTGTATTGACCACCAACAGCAGGATTCAGCCTTCATAAGATGATTAGTGCATAGATAAAGTTTCCACTTGATAGAGAAGGATTTACTGGAGCAGCACTTCTCTCCAAGTGGAGACGTTTCTGAGGGGGAAGTCTGTCAGGAGGATTAAGTCTTGGTTGCACAGACATTTCTTGGCAGAAATAACCAGGTTGAGTTGAAACTGTAGAGGTAGAGCCAAAGAACCCACTTTATTTTTTCTTAAATGAGCTAATGATTTAACTGGCAAACAGAAGATGCAAGTAGTTATTCAGGTCTAATTTTAATGATCAGTCTGAGCTGGGAACCATCTGATTTTAGGAAAAAATTCTACAAGTACCTGTGGCTTTTATGGCTGTCATTTCTGTGTCTAATAACAAATAATCAAATGAAAAATTAAAAGATGGTCCTACACACACACACAGTGATTGATTTCATATTTGACTGTAATTCCTTTCTTTTGATATTTTGTTTTTCATTTAACCTGTTAATATATATCCCTTTGCACTTCAGGTCGGTAAAACATAAATAAAAAACAAACAAACAAAATGTTATAAAACAGAGAAAAATAGCAGTACATCAAGAATATAGTGCAACTCAGGAGTTGAAAGCATTATCATGTTATTTCTGATGGGATGCCAACAGGTCATTGTAACGATGATTTGGTTCAGAAGCTGAGTATTTGAAGGCAGAAGATCTGCACTGAGTCAGAGTTGACTAAGTTGCAGGAAGAATGAGACAAAGTCACAACTGAAACACTTCGTCACTTATGAGTGATGTGAGGAGAATCTGTAATATATCACAGCAAAATCTTTCCAAACCTTTTTCTTTTTGGAATGTGTTTTCAGCTTGAAATTGATTAAAATGGAATGTATTACATTAAGAAGTATAATTTGCAAAGAAACTAAATGTTAGAATCACTGCATGATGAATCCATGTTTTTCTAACCTTTCCTTGGGGGTGTAATATTTGATATTTCAGTCAGATGGCTTCACTTCAGTTCTTTCATCAGTCATTGTTTGTGTTTTTGCATATTTTTAGAAAAAAATGTGTTAATTGCTGGGCGATCGATGACTTTTATAGTTCAGTACAAGACTGATGAAATTAAAGCTTTGAAAATGCTGTAATACACTCAGCAACATCACAAAAAACACTTATAAGTGCTATTTCATTTCCATTTAGGCGTTAATGAGTTGATTAACTGATAAATATCAGCTTTGACACTGCTGTTGTTATGCACAGAAATTGACAGAATTAATTGGCTAATAGTTAAAATTAGCGACAGATTTGTTTGTAATAAGTTTGACTGCATACATCATTTGAGCTCTTCGTATTGTTTGCTGTTGTTTTCTGGTTGCTGAATAAAATGCTGTGACACAATGAGGTTAACAACTTGTTTTCAAGCATCTCACTCAGCTCAGCCAGTCAGTCTGTGTAAGTTACAGCTGGTTAAACAGGAGAGGAAGTAAGACTGAGGATTACAGTACCAACGACTCCTCCTCCGGAGTATTATGAGTGGCCGTATAGGACAAAATGCATCTTTAATGCTTACACACACACCTCTGAAATCATGCATATACTGCTATAATTCGGGGGTTCTGTGGTGTACCGGCTAGACAATTGGGCTGGCAACCGGAAGGTTACCGGCTCAGTCCCCGGCTGGTACCAATGATGTGCACGAGGGGAGTGCCTGAACAAGTGCCTCCCCATGTCCACCTCCATGGATGAGCTGCTTGAGCAAGGCACCTGAAACCCCCACCTGCTCCTCAGGCAGCCCACCACCCTGGGTCCAACAGCCCAGATGGGTCAAATGCGGAGAATGAATTTCCTCTCGGGGATAAATAATAGTATATCAAAAAAAAAAAAAAAAAAAAAAATCACTTGCGCATACACTTAAAATCAACTTTCACATACACACACAAGCAACATCTTGCGTATAAACTAGTGAAAATTCACACATACATAGAATATTAAAACCACAATCCCAAAAACTGCTGTCACACGAAGTCCAGGGGTTACTGCAGGAACATCAGATGTTTAGCTTTTAATATTGGAGATCCTGGAGCAAAGAATAAAGCAGGTCTGACCACGTCTTTCTGCCAGTGAAGCTGAACTTCAGCCAGCTGCTCCAGCACGAAGTAGGCCAACATGCTCTCCACTGTGTTGTTGCGGCGAGTCAAGTTAGCTCTGTCACAGCAGAGGCTACATTGCTGCTAGCATCTGGCGATGTTAAAATACTATTTAGAATAGCTGCTGCTTGACTGATTCTCTTTTTATTTACATTGTTAGCGCTCTGCTTTCTTCTTTATACTGCTACGTTACGCATTTTACTATTGAGCTGGTTCCACGCATGCGCTCTCGGCACTCCAGGTTGTAGCCCCGCTTGTTCTGGGACAGAAGTACCTCTCACACATGCATACTATTTTGAAGTTCTCATTCAAAATAGTGTCAGCTTAGACATACACATATTAAACCTCTCATTTATACAACTCTGCCCTCACACAAACATATAGTCACTGATCAGCTCACACATACACATGTAAAACTCTCACATACAGTGCTGTTATTACTGATTCTAATGGCTATAGGGTGTCTTGTGTGTATGTGCGTATGGTTTTAGTAGTATGTTTGTGTGAATTTTCATTAGTTTACATGTGAGACGTTACTCACGTGTGTATGTGAGAGTTGATTTTATGTCTATGTGCAAGTGATTATAGTAGTATATGCATGATTTCAGAGCTGTGTGAGAGTTAAAGATGCATTTTTCTGTATACGGGCCCTCATGCAATATTACTGGAGCTTCTGCTGTTTACACTCGGGGGGGGCGCATCCTCGACTGTCAACTCGGGGGTGGTGAAGATTCTCAGACTTTCCAATTTGGAATTCCGACTTCCAGTTGACGTTTCCCACTCGGAGCTTATGTCTTCAATGTCTGATTTTCATTTATTTGCAACAAAATTGGGATTTTTGTCCAGGCAACAGCTTTGTTGAACTTTGAACGTAACAGTGGCAGGACACTCTGCATTGAAAATGGTGTCAAAGCTTTTCAAAATATGATTTATTCAAAAACCTAATCATGACTCAAGGTAATAATGTTTTCTACTCGCCTTAACCATGTACTTTACTTTCCTAAAACCTGCTGTTGTTTATTATTGGTGCACTGAACTGACACTTCAGGGTCTCGAAAGACCATTAATATTTCAGTGGGAAATTATGATGTACAGATGTTTCAAAAAGTTTTAATTCTGTGTTTATCTATTAATTGTAATTACACTTTCAGTAGTAGTGTCTTATAAACACGTGTTTGTAGTAACATATTTACCTTATAAATACATTTTATGAAAACGCCTGTTGCTTTCCCAGGACATGCTGGGGCGACTCTGTCGCTCGGCTGGCCTGGGAACGCTTTGGGATTGCTCCCCCTAGAGGAAGTCTGGGGAGAGGGAAGTCTGGGCGTCCCTGCTCAGGCTGCTGCCCCCGCGACCCAGTTACAGATAAGCGAAGGATGATGGATGGATGGACCTGATGCTTTCATGAAATTTAAACATTTTCTTTATTTTGACACCTTTTTACTCAATTTGATTAGAGTCCTTTTATTATTTTTTAAACCTGATGTTTTTTCCTGGAATACTTCGAACTTTCTTCTAAAACCTTGCGTTTCTCAGGCTGACTAATTCCCCTGAGTCAGAGGGATGATATGGACACTGATGTGGTCTAACCTATTTGTAAATTTTCAACTTGAAAACTAAGTATGAACACAAGAAAGTTTTGCCATGTCATGGAGAGACAGGAGCTGTGGGTATAAAAAATAGACAGGTTGGAAGAGTAAGAGCTGTCTGAGTAGGAGCTGCGTCTGAAAGCACTGTCAGATCAATAATGAGAACTGTAGTTCTGGATGTTAAATCAACTTGGCAGTACACTCTCTCCCCACTGCTGCCACTTTTATAACTTGCTCATAAATACCAGGATTACTACTTGTCATGATGGGCAACTCGGTGTTGTGCGCCCCCTTTTTAATGATGGTGGCTTATGTTGATTTATCGGCAACAGGCACATCCTAGTCTCTGTGGACTGTGTTGGATGTAGACAGTATTTCTCCATCTTTTTGTTGTGGTCTCCAAACAAATTTGCGTGCCCGACTCATGATGAAGTGGTGATATTAAATAGCTTGATTTTATATCTTTGAAGTGATAAAGAAAGGAGTTTTTTCGACTGCTCGTTAATTCTAAGACGTCCACTAATTAAGACAGAATGGATGCTGGACTTGCATATGTAACGTACACTGCTAGGAGACTGCTAAGCGTTTTGCTACCAAATTTCAAACATGCTGTTAGTCTGGAATGGTCCTGAAGGATTTGCTTTTGTTTTTGGGTTGTATGTTGCTGAATCTTTAAGTATGAGAAAGCTATTATTAAATTCTTGTTAGAAGATAAAGCATGTGATTTGTCAGGGGAACCCAGAGAACTGAGATCATTTTAGATAAACTGTTCATAAGTGAATAAACTGAATAATAAATTCTTCTGCATGTATGACTGCCAAGAGTGCTTAATGGGATGCAGTCTGCACTTTCTGTGGATTTTTTTTCTTGTCTTCATTAATTCTCTCTCTGCTTCAGTTTGTTGTTTATGAGTAGATTTTATTTGGTGCCAGAAAATCAAGACAAATTTATGCTGAATTTGAACCATACCTACCCTTGTTGCACCCCCCAGTTTCTACCTATTTGCTTTAACCTTTTACTGAAAAGCAACTTTTTTCTTGTATTTTCAAGTCCACCCTTTACAATGCTTTAACAATTCTTTGCTCCAAACAGACTTGATGTTGTGGTTTTTGGCACCGTAGGCAGAAACAACAATTGTAAAGTACATTTGTTTTCCCTCCAGGTTCTGTGGGAACCATTGCCTTGACATTTTGTGATTTGACATCATCTTTTAGTTTTTTCCCCTCTTTTCTTTTTTTTTTCATGTGACAGTGTGGGAGGAAAACACACACGCACATAACTACATGGAGATATGTGGTGAAAAACTAAACTGATGCTTTATCTGCAAACTTTGTTTCATATTTCTCTAAATTATACAACTCATGCTTATGTGGAACAGATGAATTTGTTTTCCGTTGTATTCTACAGAAAAGATAAAGAAATGAATGATGCCTTGTGGTTTTTTTTTTGTTTTTTTTTGTGCGTTTATTTTCCATCTTAAAAAAGAAAAAGCCTCATAGGATTACAGGACAATTTATGCTCTGGAACAGGGCAGCATACTGTCACTACTGCTCTTTATCATCTGCATGACATGAGGAATGTAGAGCAGCCAGAGGAGCTGAGATGTTTGCACACGCTGACAATGTTGCCCACACAGCTCTTAGTAGAAGTCAGGTGGAGCATCTGATGGAATTTTGGCTTGATTCATGTCATCACTTTGGGCTGAAATTGAGCAAACTGAATATATGATGATCTTGAGGATCCCTGTACAAGAGGAATTGAAACACCTCCAGCTTCACTTACCAAGGTAAGTGAAGCTGGCCAACCCTGTGTGAGACTGTTTTTGAGAGCAAGATCAGCAGCAGAATTGCCAAACACTCAAAGAATGTCAGCGGACTGTACACCCTGCTAAAGGTAAGAAGCATCCCTGGTCAAATGAAGGTCAGCATCTACACCTCCATCCTGAGGCCTGTCCTGTATGGGGGTGAAGCGTGGGTGCTCAGGAAGTGACTCAAGAGCAAGTTGCAGGCAGAGATGAGGGTACTCCGACTCATCATGAGAGTGTTAGGATTTGATCAAATGGTTTAAATGTAAAGATTACACATTTCTTGGGGTGGCCTCTCACATTCCTGGTTTTCTACATTCCTGGCTGTTTCAGACTGTTTGGGGTTGCTGACCTGAGTCTCTCATTGTTTAGGTAAAGCAATGCACAGGAACAGATAACTCAAAGCATTGACAGGTTAACAAGTCTTTCTCACTATCTGGTTTTATCAAATAAGGCAGA
>JBAMYA010001977.1:0-18410 GCA_037176975.1 Arrhamphus sclerolepis | reverse complement strand
ATAATGACAAATACTTCTTTAGTTGACCCTCAGCCTGATAAGCTACAGCACTGCCTGCGAAACCCCCTCTTTTCCTCTCATCCTACTGCCAAGTTCTGTATTTTTATCTTTCTTTGAAATACTCGGAGGAGTCAGGCCGTACCATTGTTTGTCAGGGATAACAGGCATAAGATCTAAATGAACTGCGACTTGGAGCCAACACAGACATTATTTAACGCTGATGTTGCAGGTATTTCTATTTGGAAACTATGCCCTTGGAAATAAAAACAAAAAAACTGTCATGTTGTCTTTTACTTTTTTTAAACCTGGAAAAGACTGAACAGAGACAGTACAGGATGAAAAACCAGTGCTCAGATTCAACATACTTCCTCATCAAAGTCATGGCCACAAATTGATTTTCAAAAGTGGGTTTTGGCACCGAGCTCTTTTATTAAGTTCATAATTTACACTTGAATGTTTTCTCTTTCTAAAACTAGCCTCGGAGGCAATGGAGTGAGTGAGAGCTGAAAATTGTTTGGGGTGAAAACATGAAGTTGCTCATATGTAGGGCATTATTTGTTGCTAGCAGACACATTTGTCACTTGTGCACATAGAAAAAAAAAGAATAAATATTTCAGGGCATTATCAGGTACATGGAATGCGTTAAAAGTTTCAACTTTAAATGAAATAGAGATATCACAACATTCTCCCTCTTTAAGTGACATTTGTTCTCTGTTCTCAGCCATACAAACATTTGTGTGTGTACGCGTATGTGTGTGTGGTGATTAGGTGTATGATCGGTGGGGGTAGTGGGACATTGCTTTTAAATTTGTAAAGCACCTTGTGTTGCATTTTTTTGTAGGAAAAGTGCAATATAAATAAAGTTTTGAAGATTGATTTTAAGACAAATAAATCATTAACACAAAGCTAACACAATAATTAACCACGGTAGACACTTCTTTAGTTAATCCAACACAGTTCACCAGAGAACGGTGGTCCTTTGGTTACTATGACCAGTTTGTTCAAGAATCTTTAGCTCCGACAACCATTTTACAAAACACACCTGTTCATCTCTAGAACTAATTTAACAGTTTTTTTTTTAATATTTTGTTTGTCTATTTCTTTTCATTGTCAGATGGTAAATACATTAGCTAAACACGGCTGTGTGACGCTCATATGCTTGCTTTAGTTTAAACTACTTAAACTAGCCATCTGAGTTCAGGTGTTTCTATGAGAGCATAATAAATCTGCAGATTAAACCTACAGCACGCAGATCACGCGCTCATAATCCAGCAACAACAACCCAGGTGGCTACCGTCAGATTGCAGATTGAGATTATAGATATACTTTGCAGTTGCTGCAAAAGTAACCCTGAAGTTGGTCATTTTTTTGGGCTGGAAAGAGAAAGTTAAGTGTCACTGTCAGTAAGACCTATTGATCTTTTCTTTATAGTTAAATGTTGTGGAGAATTTACTGTCCTTGTGCCATAATGAGCACCATAGTCAGTAATAATAATAATGTTCACTTCAAAGCACTCTTGTCCAATCAGCTGACACTAGTGTCACAGCACTCGTGTATAACAGTTGTTTATTCAAAGTCTTACCTGTCAGGACAAATCCCTTCTCCCTCAGAGTTCAGAGCCCGTTTTCTGTCTGCCCACACATTTCACATCTACAGTAACTTTTTTACTTTGTCATGAATAAATGTGCAAAGGTTGAACGAGGTGTGCTCTGCAGCTGCTTCACTGAAGGAAATGTTAATGAGTAACCTTTATTACTAAGGTGCGCACCCTCCCGCCTCCTGTTGCTCTTCTGTCCAATGAGGCAGCAGACCTGGTCACAAGCACTGTTGACATGCAGCAGTGCTAAACCAGGAAGTGGCATATGGCTATGAGCAATACTGTACCACTGCACTGTAACAATGAAAGCAGCCATTCTAAGCTGTGTTGATGAAATATGAAATGTTCTGTTCTTGTACCTATAAAAGATTCTGTGTATATGTGGCTCATGTGTCTTGCACTTCCTCTAGTAGGGGTGTGTGTTTATGACAAATGAACATACAACATATAACCCCCCAGATGAGACAGGAAGTTGGACAAGATAAAGCTGCAGCGACAAGGAGTTTTGTTTATGTAAAGTCAACAGCCTGAGTGGAGAGAGCAGCCCTCTGGTGGCTCTGAAAGGAAAAGCAAAGCGACCCTGAAAACAATAGGGCCACTTCCTGGCCACTCCGCATCTTTATATCGCTTTCCCCGACTCTTCCTTGTAGCCTCCCAGCTGTCTTCATGTTTCAGGATGCTTCAGCTGCATGTCTTGGGCCATAATACAGGGACACAGATGGGTCAAAATGGCAAAACAATAACTCAGCATCGTTTCAGATATACAGGAAAGGTTTCCCTCTGCATATGCTGCTAACTTCCAGCAGCTGTGTGTTCGGTCCATCACCTGTTCACTTTCTTCAACTTTCCCACAGCTGCTTATTTATACTCCAAGCAGACAATAGCAGAAATCTAATTTGGAATCATGTTATTGGATATCTGATAATATTTGATGAACTGGACAACTAAGTACTTTGCTTGTCTTTATACTGTTTGGGTTGGAAAAAGATGTTTAAGAAAGAAAACAATTATACAAAGTTAGTTGGGCTGTATACATGCATGAGAGGAACAGAAGAACTGCTGGTATAATTTCTATTATTTGCATTTTTTAGATTCATATTATGTTGAAAAAGTTGTTTCTAATTTTGCAGTTAGCATCAACCTTTTCCAGTACAGTATATCTAAATTCTTCACAAAACACATTATAATTGATGCATTAAATGTATATATATATATGTGTGTGTATATATATATATATACACGACTAAAATACAACTAGTAAATATATAAATGTGCACATTCTGTGTACAGACAGAAGGTACAGCCCTGACAGTTTTTTTTTATGGATGGAGATATTATAAAAAATAGCAAAGTCCTTAAAACCCAAGAAATGTGAGACAGAGTCACTATTTATTTTAAGACCAAAATGCAGAAACAATGTGTGGGACTAGGGCTGGGGCAGTTCGCTTTTTTTTTTTTTCCTTTCTATAACAATAAAGCAAGGAATTACTGCAGTTACCTTGCAAACAGGCCAGCTTTAGCTGGTGTTTTGGAATTTAGCGAAATATATAGCTTTTATATTGACTCGATGAAGTGGATATCAGAAGAGCCGACTACCGTGGAGAGTCACGGTAGTTTGATTGTTTTTCTGGTCATGACACAATGAATCCCATGCGTTGATCTCCTCCCCAGCCATGCGCTGTTGCGATGCATACATATGAATGCATCATACGCTACCTCATCCACATGTGAGAATTCTGTTAAAGCGCATGACATTAAGGAGGTCTTCCTGTTTAGGCTTTCTGACGATTGCTTGTATAGAGGGTATGCATGTGATGTCACAACAGCGGGAGTCGCTGTAGTTACGCACCACTGAGTGGCAGAAAGACGGATATGAGCAGCGGTGTTGGCTTAAATGCCATCTGAACTTCAGAACAATATCGAAAATTGGGAAAGAGGTTTGTGTGTGAATGATTGTACGAACAGGTTTGAAAAGCAGTCAGAGCTACTTTTTTTTAACAGGCTACCAAAAGCTAAAGAAAAAAGAAAGAGATGCTTTCTTTTTTCAAAAGGAATATAAATATATAGAAATGATAGGATATGTGATTTCTGGCCACATGTCAGTGTTTGTGCACCACTGGTTCTTTGGTAGCTCGTATGGAACAATGTCCAGTCCAATTGTCCTCCACATTTTTCCCAGTCTTGCTGTGTTTACCGCTACACTTCACCGTGTTGAGAGTTCAACATCCTCGGAGTTTCTCCATAGCCCGCTTTCTGAAATGGACCCCAGAAGTTTGACCATGAAGCATCTTCTGATCAATGTTGATCATTTCCAGCTCCATCTCTGTCTCCATTCTTCCCAGAGTTGGTCCAGGAAGGAGGTCCACCATAATCAGAGTTTCTACCTGACCTGCTTTCTGCTTGACGTCAAGCTAAATGATGTCGCACCCCAATTCTCACAATCCCTCACTGATTGGATAACCCATCAATAACCCCACCCCCGACCAAGTATTTGCTGAAAAATGTGTTTCCTTTTACTGTCCTCCACATCCAGTTGATAGTGTTGCACATGGAAAACTTAATCAATATGTAGTTAGAAATCCCAGATGTCTCACTTGGTTACAAAATATTCAGGGCTGTACCTTACATAGACAAGCAGTGTCTCCTTTTTCACAACTTTTTCACCACCCTGTGAGGTGGAAAAAAGAAGGGATCTGAATTTATGCCTCTCCAGAAAATAGCAGTTACACTGAGACCAGGAAAACGTTGTGCAAAGAAATACCAGTATGTGAGGGCCTCTGGTAAAGCTCATTAGGAGCCCGTCAGATCATTGTCCTTGTAAAGAGTCTCTGGGCAGGATTAACACGATGATGACAGAGCTGCAATATTGCAGTCTGGATAAGAAGAGGAAACATGGTCGTTCAAACCAACACTGTCATCAACAGTTACCCAGAAAACATGTCGATGTTGAAAAAAAGGTCGTCAGGGGGCTGACAAATATAGCTGAAATGAAAACTGAACCAATGTCAGGTCGCAATGTTGTCGTCGTTTCAACATGCAGCCTTCAACTTTTAATAATTATGCAGTTTCTTTAACCTGACATGTTTTGTGAATAACTGTCTTGCGAGAATTTCACCAGTGCTTATGTTGACATCAGGGCTAAACACAAACACTCAACAAATATATGCAGGAATTCTTGAATATTAAGATTAACTTTGTAATGTAGAATAATCAGTTACAATGTAGTAATTATGATAATACATGTGCACCTATATATAAATTAATTAAAAAGACTGCGTAGAAAGTCCAACAGTCTGCACTCCTGGTGTGCTGGAATACTTAAATCCTGATAGCTGAATTGTTCCTGCTCTGGTTGGCATCCTGGACTACTGACACACCACACAGAATAGCCTACACTGTTACTGTTGAAATTATAGTAGGCAGATTAACTTTTCATCTACAACAAAAACATAATGAAGACATTTAAATTAAGATGTTATTTGATAGAAGATAAAAATGTGCATAACATGCCCTCATGGACAGCATTTTCACACAAATACAAAGCATTGACAGAAACTGTTCTTTTGATTTTTTTTGTGCAAAAATGCTACAGTTGACACACATGACACCAATAGAAACAGTTTAGTTAACTATAATAATGCAAAAAAAAACATGCTAAAAGTAATTAAACTACCTCTAAGGTATGAGCTATTTTGGCATTTGACATGTCTTTATATATTTATAACCTTTGAAAAAAAGTGTGTTTACTGTGCTATGTATCTTTGCCTTGAGCAGAATGTTTCAGAAGTGATTACCCATGGTTGCATTCTGCCTTGATGGAAAAAAAGTGTGTAAGAATTCTGTGAAATAACAATTAGTCAAACTACCTCAAGTGAGAAATGGTTGTTTTATTGAAGATTTGAAAATGGCTACATAAGCTCATAAAAACAATAGCCTTCCCTACTACAGCTGGCCCCAGTAAAAAAAACATTTTTTTAAGGGGAAAGGACCAAAATAAGTGTATACACACACACATGAATATTTGCTAACTTTATTAAATCGCATATCAATCAATCAGTCAACTTTATTTATATAGCACATTTTTAAAACCACGAGGGTAGCAAAAGTGCTGTACATTAAGACCAAAATAGATTTAAAAAAGGAGAAGTTAGACATAAAACATATAAGACATCAACATTAAAATGTACAATCAGGTTCACAGCTGGAGCATTTTAAGGTACTATAAAAGATAAAAGATAAAAAGGGGGGTCATTAGACCTAGCATACAAATTTCTGTTTTGAGCAGTCAACATGGCTTCAAATCAACCTTTCCCAAATAACTTAATCTCATTCTGATTATGAAAGGAATATGTTCAATATTCAAGGTCTTTTATGATCAAAATAATGGCAGTATAGAGTTCCAACTGCAAATATGTATCATAACAAATGTCACTGATAACATGATAGAGGTAGAATAGTAATGAGCTTCACTTAATCCTTGTTGTGGCGTAAAGGGAAGCTCACAAATCCCTGAGCATGTGGTAAACACACTGTGTGTGTTGTGGACAGTGACAAGGAGGAAAATGTTGGAGACAAATGACTTGAAAAGGAAAGCAATGTTTAGTAGCTTTTTCTTAACCATGGTTGTTTAGTGGTTCAGGTACAACCTGCTCATCATTTCAACCTGTTTCACGCGAGAGGCTGAGCCGTAGACGTGTCATCAACCCCCAGGTCGATGAAATGTTTGCTGGGTACTTGGACTTCTGTGATAGCCTCTTCAGTATTGTGGTGGTTGAGGCCCATCTTATTTACAAATGGTAAGAGGCATCTGGTAAACTTGCTCAAGAATTCAGGAAGTAATCTGAACATGGTAGTGTTTAACCGTCTGAAGTTAGACAGAATGAATGGTTGGGTTCTTTTGAAGATATTGATTCATTCGTAACATCAGACACCAATAAATTCAAGAGGTGGATTAAGGACGTTATCAAGATAATGAAGTGGGCGAGCCGTACTATCATCTGGGACGAGGGGGCGTGCACCCTCTCACACACCTGGGATTCCCTTTGCCAGGGACCATCAGACGGCGTGTCCAGCCTGACCGGTTCTGACAGATCTGTCGGGCCAGCCAGCTGATAACTAGGACATCAGCAACACGTTGGATGAAACTTTCCAGGAAGAGTGGAGACACAGTCGAAACTGTCAAGCAGGTAACATTTCCTAAAGTTTTGTTTGCTGGACGACAAACAAGAGAATACACTCAATTCATATCTTGTCAAATTCATGCTTGCAAAAAAGATTGCTGGATTCTATTTGCTTTGTTGCTCTGATTGGTTGTAGCGCTAACCAGCTGCGTACAGAGGCAGTTTGATAAGCAACCGCTAGGACCGCCTCTTGGATGGGGAGGTCCTATGGCTGGTTAACAGACCCAACATCTGTCTAGATGAGGGTCTGATCTATCATGCTAGCTACGTTGTAGTTTATCATTTTTATTCCGGCTCCCAGACAGAGCAAATCCCCATTAATTCTGCTGCAAAGTTGACACTTTTAACATGAGAGTCGAATGTATTTACAGCCTGGTAAAAAAAAAAATAATAATAATAATAATTATATTAAGCAATAAAACTGATGAGATGCCTGGACGTCATTTGACGTGCTTCACCAAGAGCTAGCAGTTGGCTCTGCTGTTGGCTTTGACAGCCTTGGCTCACTTCTTTGCAAGATGGTGCTGTGTGGCCTCTAGGTCATGTGACCAGATAGTTCATCCATAGTCAGTGGTATGCACTATAGCGTGGCATTTTTCTACTGGCAGTTGACATTTGCAATGACAATTATAATACAAAATAGAAAAGTTTTTGAAATAGGCAATGAATAATAGCTACTTTTACTGTCATGTGCTTTGTTTGTAAAGTTGTCAGTCCATCTGCTGCATGTACTCAGTAACAAAATTGAGTTCATTAGTGGTGGTGATGGAACACTCTTTACTGTTCTAGACAGACCTGGGGGCTTTCCCCACTTTTGCTGCTATAGCATGTTTATTCTTTGACTTAAAATTGAAGTGTTGGGTCTGAGGTCAAGGCCCTTTGTGTGGTGAAGATGGGAAAACCTTTGCTAGACGTTGGAGAATAGGGGGAAATAACAACACGCGCCATGCTGTACATAACAATGAGCAGTTGCACTTGAGGAGGAAAAGCTATGTGACAAACAAGCCTGTGACCGGCCTTTAGAAATTCAGAGGAGACTATCCGGAGCACTCAGGAGGCCGGCTGGTGCGACTGTTGATTTTATTTTTATTTGCCTCACGCAGCATTTCCTGCTGAGACTAATCTTGGTGTAAATTTTACAAGGTGATAGTTTTGCATTTTTCACATTCTTCAGGGGTTTTGAGTCCATATGTGGCTCCATGTGAGAAAGAGGCTCTCTGAACATCTGCTTTAAATCTGCCGATCTATGAATAAAACAGCCGCATTTGAAATTCAAATTCTGATCTCGTGCTCAGTGTTACACCAAGTGTCAAATCAGGGCCTAATTTAATTAAAAGAGAGGATGTACGTCGTCACTTCTGGACGTAACTTTTGCCTTTTTCTCCATCACATCCTTTGCTCAGCTCTGCTACTTTGATGACCCAGTTTCAACACGAACGTTGTTTAAGTTACATCTGATTTAATCTGATATAAGCATTTCCTGACTTTATGTGCTCAGCGGTGTAGCATTACAAATCTCACAGAGTGCAGAGTCTGTATTTGTTTGGCTTGATCTCCTGCCACTACTTGCAAGTGTAATACTGCATATACATGGAAAAGAAACTGATACCACGAGCGCCAGTCTTACACTTTCTCCCTTTGATGGCTGCGGGGGATTTATTTTTTCTTTGAGATGAGGTAATGCTTCTTTTGAAAACAAGTAGTGCATGTAAAACATAAAACTAGATACCTTGCTGCTTTTTCTTTTAATTCCTTTGTTTCTTTCCCTTTTTTTGTTTTAGAAATAATGCTTAATTGAATGCTTCCTCTGAAGAAAGTGAAGGACTGTAAATGGCATGATAAGAAGTCGGGGCTCTTGCTTTGCTGTTTGCTTTGGATGTCATGGTTGTGAGAGAATAAAACAGGTTATGACAAGATCCTGACTGATAAATTACATATAAATATTTCCTCAGTAGCAGAATAACACTAAGGACAAGTAAAATAAACTGCATTAAATATGTCAGTGTTATTGAACTGAATAAAAGTTTAAGCTCCTAATGTGTTTGTCTAATACCTCCAATGGCGTTAATGCTAAAATAATTGTTTGATTTGATATGACATTTTTTCGTACTTGTTTATTCTTGATCTCTTTTAATTGTTGTCCTTTTCTTGCTTATTTATTTATAGTTCAAGTGTGCCTTATTCTGATCCCGCTGTTGCAACAATGCATTGTTTTCTATTGTAGGACAATTAAGGTTTGAATATCTTATTATCTTATCTTGTCTTATCTTCCTGCACTGCAGGGCGTTGCATGGAAACTGCAAGAAGAGCTGAGGAACAAACTGTGTACATCTACAGAAGCTGTTGTGGTCACCGCAGGTACACCATTGTAGTCTGCCGTGGAAACCTGCCTGGCTGCTGTTTCACAAGCACTTTTGTTTAAACAGTAGTAATAAAACAGATTTTTTTTTTTTTAATGGGAATTTGTGTGTTTAGTGGACTACTGACAGTACCTGGACAGGAAGTGAGACCAGAGAGAGAGTAAGAGTGCAAAGACACACAGCAGAGGGCCACAGGTCAGGAATCGAACCTACGCTCGCTGCCTTGTCAACCTTGTGAGCTATCCAGCACTCAAATAAATTCAATAAATAATAATTAAAAAAAAACAAAAACATGTTGCTATGGTCACGGGGATTTGCTGGATTTCCAATCTCAAAAAGGTGAATGCTCTCTGTTTAATACTAACCAGAGTTTTAAAATAACTGCACCTGCCTTCCCAAAGAAGTATGGGGTCATAGCCAGCATCTCCTCTCCATTAGGGTTCTAGAGATGGTAGTCCACCTGCTGTAGCCCTTCACAGCCACATGGGGGCAGTGTCAAGAATATGGAGGTATAGAATTTTGCTTGTGATTTTGGCTGTTGGTGGTTCTCACCCTGAAACAGGAAAGTTGTCGCTAAGCAGAAACAATGCTTTAAAGCACACCGTGAACATTGGCAGCGCCGTCGTATCGTTGGTTTCACATATGCATCTCTTAATTCTTTGTTATATTTTTGTGCTTCTTCCTTTGTGATGTGCCCGCCCATGAAATGCCAACACTCAAGGACAAAGCAGTTAGATTTCTGGAGGAGCTCATGCAACTCCATCTGTTTTGGTGGAATAATTATGGTCCTTTACTCTCCATAGGATCAGACCAGTGTATAGATATGTGCTTTTTTCCCCATAAATCTTCCATTTGGTTCATTGAAAAACTGTTGTGTTTTCACATCAAACAGTAAGGCCAATCCAATACATACATTTTCTTGGAACTGGCGAACTGGTGCTTTCAAAACCTATAATGTCTCCAGTAAGAGGCAGATGTTCTCCAAAGGTGTAATCTGCGTTTGGCGTTGCCATTGCAACCATTGCTACACTGTTGCATGCAGTTAAATGTGTTTGCACCAACTTCCTCTGTAAAGTAGAGAGCCCATGCATGTTTTGGCACCAGCAGCCAACAAGCTCGGACTTTCTGTGTTCCTCTTCTCCACTAGCTGATGGGAACAAGAACCAGAGCCGTGTGGCCGTGTGCGAGTGTGAGTCCGTGTGTGCTTTTGTCTGTGTTTGTTGAACAAGCTATCAGACAGGAGCCGAGACCCTCCACCTCCACCCGCCATCACCTCCACAGGCCTTTTCCTGCCTGCAGAGTGATTCCTGCCCCACCGCTTCCCTCCATTTCCTTCACACACTTATCAGCCTCCAGCAGCCGTAGCTCTTCCTGAATATGGCTCAAGTTCTGTGGACACTGTGGACAAGAAACAAGTGCTCATCTATCTCTCCTTTACTATCTGCGTTCTTAAACTCTCACCTACATTACTCACTGACTCAGTCTATCATTTTAACTTGTCATCTTGCATCATCTCCCAAGGTAATATGTTTGATTGACTTGTGCTTTTGGGACGTCTGCAACAATAGTCAGTGGTGCACACTTGTCTAATATCTCGCCTTTTAACTCAGCACTTCCAGGGTGTTATTCAACTTCCTCAAAAATGCCTTTGCTATTCCAGAGACACGTTGGCTGGATTCAGTACCACTCCTTTTCCACTATTTCCTTAATGCCCATGTTCATGTTCATTCCTCAATAATGATAACGATTGAAACATCTCCATGTTGAGCACAGGACCATGTATAAGTAAAACAAATTGAGCTCTTTTAGGGTCTTCAAACTAGGCACAGATTTAACTCTTAAATACAGATGTATTCACATAGAGATGTTCATATTTGATAATGGGGACTCGATTCTGATCCACATTTTGACTAAATTTAGGAAAACTATATCCTAACATTCCTAAATCTGGTCAAAATGTCTTATATTAAGCAAAAACAAAAAAAAATCTGCCAGTGGGGTAAGAATAAAATGCTTGTGTAGAATTCTTAAAATGAGATGTATGCTTTTAAAAATAAGTATTTTTATCAAATTTCTTATGAAATCAGTTTTTGCAGTGTTCCTACATCCAGCTTTACAGGCAGACAGAATAATCCGGAATGAGAATCTCAGTCAAACAGGTGGCCATCGCACCAATGATCAATGAACATCTAAGAAGACAATTATCAGTGCAGCACTCAACCAATCAGGCCTGCTGGGCATCAAAGCCAACACTCTGCTGCACATTTCTCACATGTCTGGTTTCATTTTTAGAACCACATTAGGAGTACTGTGCTCACAGTATGAAGTATATACTGCATACTGGTAGGGTAGTTGTGAATATGTAGAATGCTACAATAAAAATGGATGACTGGGAGCCGTGTGGCATCTGCTGTGGCTGGCCATTGCATTATGGGATGCAGTGTATAAGGTTGTTAAGTTGTGTGCTGAAGACATTCCCAGAAATACCATCTGGGTTTTATTCATATGCTCCAGACTGTGCAACTGTTTGCATGGATTCAAAAATGGCCTCTAATGAGTGGCAGATTTATTTGTTTTTAAATCTCAGATGTGTTCGTGGAAGGCACCTGACACCGGCCATTACCTGATTAATACTCATATTTACAGTCAAACATGGTGATGGCAGCATCATTCTGCAGTGGATGTGTTTTTGAAACCCTGGCTGGGAGGACAGAGGGAATTATGCAGAACTCAGGAACGCCATGTAAAAGCATTTCCCAGAGTATTCCAGTCAAAATCTCACTTGGGGAGTTCCATTAAAAAAAAACAAAAAACAAACAAAACCAAACAGACAGACAATCAGAAGCCAAAGAAAGCACAAGAGTTGATTCAGGGAAAAAGTCTTTGAAAGTCCTGGAGTTACTCAGAAGCAACTCTAGACCTGAACCCCGTACAGAGCACCTGTGGAGAGACCTGAAAATGGCAGTGCACTGTGAAAAAATACCTATGAAACCTTAGCTAAATGAGATGTTTCAGCTTTTTATATGATAGATAAGAAGTATTTTTGAAATTAACAGTACATAACTAACAATATGCTTTGGTTTTACTGTTTTGACAAAACTGTGGAGGGATAGAAATCAAGAGTATAAATAAAAGCTTATTTCATAAATAAAGCTGTGGCTGCCTTGACAGTAATATACTGTATGTCATGTACATGTTTCTCTTTATAAAGAGTTTACTTCCTCTCTGTCTCTTTTTTCCCACATAAACGCTCTAAGTTGTCTCCATGCTGTTATGATGAGAACTTCCACAGTCCAGAGATTTTCCGTAGCACAATTAATGAGATGGAGCCTGTGGGCAGAGTACATGTACCTGTACAGGGTCAGCAGAGACTAAAACAAAAACATCCTGACAACACGGAGGTTTCCTTGCTCTCAGACTGATGGGTCACCAGGCTCTACATCTGGTGATGGACCCAGATCACCCGAACCCAATTCCCCACACCCCCTGCCGGAGGAAGACTGGGAAAAGAGGGATGAAACTGGGTCGCCCAGCTCTGGTTTTGAGCCATGTTTTCTTTCCAGTGTGGGATGGATGAATGGACAGGAAAACCAATGTTTAGAATCAATTAGCTTTATCCCCATTACATTTTTGTGCGTTCCTAAATGTCAGCGTGTAATCAGTACACCCACAATTCAACAAACGCTTTAACAGGAAACAGAAACATAATAAAACACTGATGATTTGGCTCACTGCAATTACTGCAGTTATATTTAATTAGCAATGCATACAATCAAAAAATAAAACAATTCATTACATGCAACTTTTTTCACCCCCTTATAAATATATTTCCTCCTTATCTGGTAAAAATGTTTCTTAAATATGATGTTTTTTTGTTTTGTGGTCAAAGTTCAAGGTGACTTCAAATTTGTCACTTTAACCAGCCAAATGTTTTCCAGGACAGTTATTAGCATCGAGGGAGGTCCCTCAGCAGTCCAGGCCTACAGCAGCTCACCTGAACAGTGAGGGCACCGAGCCAGATCCACCTAAGCTTTGTCAAAAATAAAGTTTTTAACCTAACTTTTAAGGAAGAGAGGATGTTTGCATCCAGAACACTAACTGCACAGGCGAGGAGCCTGTTCTGCTTCCCATTCTACTTTTGGAAACTCTAGGTCCATATCAACACATGGAGGGACTGCAGATGAAACGACGGCCATGGTTGCCCCCAAAAGTCACATTGACACATTACTTTTGCAAATATTTTCAGCTGCATGATCCATGTGATTACGCTGGATGTGCTTCTTGATGCAATCAGGAGTCAAACCCGGACCTCCTGGTAGGCATGAGCACTGCCACTAAGCCACTGGAAAGGCTTTGAATGTAATATAGTACATGATGCTAAATAGCCTTTAGGTTTATGTGGAAAATGCGTTTCATTAAATGTTATAAGCATGTTTACCATTTTCAAAGCTCATCAGAAGCCTAAGAGGCTTCTCTGGTGGAATTACTTAACTGGCAGCCTGGAGACCAGAGTTCATTGCACATGAAGTGCATCAAGTGCTCCTAAGTACATGTAAAAATACATCTGGTGTATATAAGAAAAAGAAAATAACTGTTGCAGGTTGTCTCTTCTTGTGCTTCAGGTGTAGTTTTCTTGATTTTAGTCCTGTGAATTCCTTTGTGTCCTGTTTTAATCTCGGTTGCACCTCTTTGTGTATTTTACTGTTCTGTTTGACTTCTTGGTCCCAACTCTCCTGACTGTTCACACTTATTCTTGTCTTTCCCTTCTTCTCTGCCAGTCCATGTCTTGTGCACTCCTTTGTGGTTAAACTCTATTTTTCCTCTTGTAGAGGATGCTTTGTTTCTTTCTTGTGCATCGACTACTGTATGATATTAAAGTTTGATTTCTCCTGGTTCCAAACCCCCCCTAGCTCTAAAAGTTGGACTGGATGCCTATGTAATATTATTAACAACAACAATTTATGTCTCCCAGCCCATCAGGACCTTTATAATTTTCATCTAACATGATGTTGCGTGGCCAACTTACGATTCTTGTACTTGACAATTGCAACAAGATGAGGCTCTTTTAGTAAAATAGTGAACCCTTCTGCTACAACTCGGCTCAGTCAGAAAAAAAGACAAGTAACATGAAGAACCAGATGGAATTGGTTGAAAGTAAAAGCTTGTTTTTGTTATTGTTGACAGGTTTAACCAAGAACAACTACTATAAATCAGGAGCAAACAAGCCAATGGAGTGACCAACATAACAACAACCAAAACAATCAAAATTACAACCCGAAGAAAAATGAAGAAAAAAGTCTACAATATTACAACAAGACTCAAAAGTTCAAAATGGCACACTGCTCAAGGCAAGAACAAGCTGCACAGAGTGCTTGGAGGGACAGGATTTAAAAAGGCGATGGACATCGTTCATTGGCTGAGTGTAACAGAGCAGACCAATCAGGACGCCACATCTCAGCAGGGTGGAGGGAGACAAGACCAAGGAGCCGATGGCATGGGGACATTTGACATTCAGTTGGTCAGCCACCTTAAACTTGAAAAGCAAATTAAGCAAACAGAAATGAGGACGGGCCCACAGCTTCCTTCATCTTCCCTTTTGAGAACCTGAAATTACCAGACCATGAGCAGACCAGTTCAAAACTTTGAGGGCTGAGTATTTCCTCAAATTCAGTGGCGATAAAAAGCATGAATTTTACTTTTTGTTAATTTGTTAAAAGATTTCATCTGATCTTCATCTGTGTCAGTAACAGAAAAACACAATGTGTCTAATCTGATCACACACAAGTATAACTTTTTGTCCTTTTATTGAACAAATCCGTTACACACATGGAGAAGAAAAAGCAACAATAAAAAAAACTAACTGAATCCAGGGAACCGACAGCTGCCTGAACAAGGCATGGACGGATGAGTTCTAGATCAAACGATGATCAGGGGGAATTCTTTGACCAACCCTCTTTACAGAACCGCGTCAGCTCTGATATATTTGTAGGATGGCTGGTGTGAACGGCTCTCTTGAGGTTCTTGCAGATTGCCAAGATGCTCTTTGGCAAACTTCAAGCGTGCAGCAAAGTTTTTCTTGGAGAGCAGCGGGCCTTCCTCTGTGGTCTTCTGCCATGGACACACTCCCTGTTTAATGACTTGCGTATGGTAGACTCATAAACAGAGATGTTTGCCGGTTCCAGAAGTGTCTTCAAACCTTCAGCTGTAACTCTTAGGCTCTTCTTTACTTGGCACTTGACTTAGTGTATACTTCACGGAAGAGCCGCCACAACGCTAAACTATCTCCATTATAGACGATTAGTCTAACTGTGGACAGATGGATGCATCAAACATCTTTAGATGACTTCATATCCCCGTCCAACCCTTGATCACACAGTACGTCTTCAAAGATCTCCTTTTTTGTGAGCCATGGTTCACATCAGCTGAAGAGCAAACTTAAAACCTCTGAACTTTTATTAAAGCAATTATTCTATGACTTCACTTACTTTTTTCTCCAGCACTATGAATGCTTAAAGGGTCTGCTCAATTCTAAAAGTGTGTGTGTTATCAACTGAAGGCTTATCATTGTGACTTAGATGAAGCTCAAATGACAAATTAATTTGGAAAACCAGTGCATTTCAAAGGATTATCACAGATTCAGTGGTATGGTCACTTAGGCAGTTAGAAGTTCATATTTCCTTACTTTCACAGTTCAAAACACGTGTCCATAAGTTTCTGTCGCCCCTTTTTAGGTTAAGAGCATCTTGTCGTCAGAGTATTTGGATGGTTATATCATGCTGTACAATGGTCAGCCCGTGTTATGGCTTGATATGAACCATGAAGAAGTTAATGTCATTTTAACTGTATTATGATGGTAATGAGATTGTGCTGGTGGAGCCCGAGGAAATGGGAGGGATGGAAGGAAAAGTCTTCCTGTCGTTTGGAACTTGAAACCCAAATTATGAGGCCCTTAATTCTGTCAGTAACTCGTTTTTATTTGTATCTCCCACAAGGCAGGATCCTGTGTGAGTGTGTTTGTGAGTGTGTATGTATGGCGAATAAGTAAAGGGTAATGCATGGTTATGTATCTCCAAGCACATGTTTGGATAAAATCACAAAGCTTTTCACATTAAAAAAAAAAAATAATAAACCTCACCGTGTGGAAGCGACTTCGGTCATCCAGTTCACTCTTGGGTCTTACAAGCTTTGTTTATTTTTGCCTATGTCTAATCTTTTCCAGTCAGTCCGTGTGTCGATCCATGTGTTGGAAGCATTTTTCCTTTAAGGTTACTTAAGTGACAGATCTTTTCTGTGAGAAAGGATGCCGTGGAAAGTGACAGGAAAAGGAAACCAAGAGGAAATGGAGCAACATGCGACAAAGGTTGAGATCTCACTTGTCGTGATCTGAAGATACTTCATGTACTTTGGCCAAGGAGGTGGTTCAATGTCTCCAGACATGCTTGCAGCTGCACAGTTCTGGTGTGTTCCTGTGAAGGAAGAAACACATGTGAGTTTGCATGTTGCGACAGCATTTGGCCGGCATGTGTTTGGCGCTGGTAAAAAACTGTCACATTACGCAACATGTTTTTGTTAAATACATCAATTCTCCATTTAAGATCCTGTTACTGGACTCATGATTCCTACTTTGATGTTGCTGATTCACAATTGTTTCTTTTTTACAGTTTATGGTCTCTGGCTGCAGATTTGTTGTAACACTATGCTTAATATTTTTCTTTTCATTTTTTTATCTATGATGAATAAGATGTTGAATTAATTTTATGTTTGTATTCTGTCAAAATAAGAATAAGCGCACAGGGAAAAACAGTTTGAGCTTGTCATGATTAATTTGTAAAATGATGATGTCCACAGAAGTGGAAGAACTTCTATCTGCCAAAAAAAAGAAAGCATAAATCTAAATAAAAATAAATACATAAATAAATACCTGGATAAAATATTGATTTATTTATCTTTGAATATGGAAAATAAGGTACTCCATACATGAAAGGGTAAAGTGTTTGTTGCTGAAATTTAAAACTTACATTGTTGTCACTTCTATTTCAAATTCAGTCTTCTACCCAATAATATTCAATGAAAGCAGAAGCCTGATGGTCACAATGGCATCAACAGATTTGTTTGATATTCTGATGCACTTTTTTCTTTTGGCTGTTGCTCCGGAAACCAAAACCTGGATCAGTGAACACTCATTCATTCATTCATTCATTCATTCATGGATGAATGGATGGATGGATGGATGGATGGATGGATGGATGGATGGATGGTGTTGCCATGTGCTCGGGGGTCAAGCTCTGGGTTTCTTAAGCGGCTAGAGATGACTTGTTGTAAATAGGCGCTATATAAATAAATTGAATTGAACACAGGATGGAAAAAAACACAACACACCAGTCTTCAGCGACACCCCTGGGAACACTGTACAAGACATAGCTGCAAATATGTCTAAACTAAAATCTCAAACTATGCCTGTGTCTCCCCATCTCAGCTGCATCATCTGTTATGTGGCGGCAAGCCGACAAAAAGGCAGGACCCAAATGCAGGTAAGAGTTTTTATAAACAAAAAACAATCATCAAAAGGATGATGACAAAAGTGGGCAGAAAGGCAGCAACTGCAAGGGCGGCAGCCAGAGCTGAGAGTCATGGAAGACAAACTGAAGAACTGGCAGCATGAAGGTGGAAGGAAGGCTCCTTAAGTAAACTGGGTTGATTGGTTACAGGTGGGGAGCTCGCACAGGTGAGGTGATGGGCTCTGGCTCTCCACCCTTCAGTCTCTGCAGCACCCTAGGAGGCCTGAAGAAAGGGCAAAACAAAACTTAATCCTGCAGTTCTCCCAGGACCGCATCCTAACATCATCAGAGAGAACATTTTCCACTCTGCACCGCCTGAAGACATGGTTGCGCACAACGATGACTCAAAAAAGACTGATGCACCTTGCTTAGTGGTTTAGTGTGAGTGGTTTAGCAGCGAGTGGATATTTAAAGAATATTTAATTTTTTTAATCTTATAATTTAATGAATTTTGTTCCAGTACAGTCAAATGTTATAAATGCACTCAACACTTCAACACAACTCAAACATCATACTTTGGTAGACAACCTTATCTGCGTCGTTTCTATTTCAAAGTTCATCAGAGAAGGATGTTTTTTGAGATCAAATCAAATCAAATCAAACTTTATTTATAAAGCGCTTTTCATACAGTTGTAACACAAAGTGCTTTACATAATAAAAACAACAAATAAAACAACAGCAAAAAATAACAACTAAAAAGCCATCACACACCCAA
>JBAMYA010001956.1:0-18411 GCA_037176975.1 Arrhamphus sclerolepis | reverse complement strand
GATGAAGAAGCTCATAAAGTCTTTAGCAGTTAGGTGAGATGGTATACGTGACTCAATGGAGCTGTGACTCTGAGTCAGCCTGTCTACAGTGCTGAAGATGTTGGCTCCTACCATGGTGATGTTGGGTCCTATTATGATGATGTTGGGTCCTACCATGGTTGTGTTGGGTCTTATCATGATGATGTTGTGTACTATTGTGAATTTGGGTCCTGCCATGTTGGGTTCACCCTCACATAGTTCAGCGTGAGGTTGCAGCTGCAGTTTTGTCATCTGTGGCTCTTTTTGCTGCAACACTTTCATCTGTGCTCTTCATGCCTCAGGCTGCTGGGAGTTTTCAGGTTAGATCAGACACAAACAGGGACGCAATGATGCGACGGCAAGGCATTTTATGTATTCTGCACCGCTCTCAGAGGCCTGCAGAATTGATGGAGGAGGGGGGAACGCCGGCTGATTGCAGTTCAGATGATAAATGATTCTACACATTCAGGTAAAATATGACCAGCAATTTGCTGTCCCAGTGTCCAAAATATCCACCAACACAGCAACTGCAGGCTACTGTTACCAAGTCTGGGAGGGGGTGGGGGTAGGGGGTGGGGGTGGGGGTAGGGGGTGGTGGGGGTGGGGGGGATTAGCCATCTGAACACCACAGCTTTATTTGGAGCTCTAAGGACTCCCTCCAAAAAGCTGGAAATATGACCATTGATTACTCATGCTGTTTCCAACATTACATGACTGATAAACCCTCACGTAGAGAATAGATGAATAGTAAAGTGTAGTTCACCTTTTTCTGACCCTAGAACACAAACTTCTGAGTATGTCTGTATTAACTATAAAACCTGCTGCATCATATTCACTAGAAAAACAGCTGCAGTAACTAAAATACATGTGGAATTTGTTTGACGTCTTTTAAAATTGTGTAGGCCTGTGTCGTTTAGCTCTGAAAGCGTGTTCAGTGACATAAATATCTTTGAATCAAACCACAGAATTTTCATATTTCTGTATTTCCACAAGCCTTTCCTGTCCCTCAGTGGTCATTCAGTCTGACCTCAGATTTTGTTTATTGAAACTACGATTGCAAATTTGAAAAAGTCACGGTGTGGCTAAAACAAAATAAAAGCAAATGAATCCATAGAACAAAAAAATAAATTTTCTCTGTTTGTGTGTTTCTGTATTTTGTTTTCTCCTCATCAGCTTCATCTAATTTCTTAATGTACATCAGGTTAAGTATTTCAGACCTCAAACATATTTTAAAAACATGCTAAAGTGAATCCAGCACTAATAAGGAGTTGAAAGTAGGAGAATCTACAACAGAGCTTGTCATTTCATTTCATTTTTCTCAAGTCAGCTTTCGAGTCTCTCGAGTCAAGTCTCAAGTCCAGACTGGCAAGTCCCAAGACACGTTTCAAGTCAATACAGACAAGTCTCAAGTAAAGTCTCGGGTCCAGACAGGCAAGTCTCAATTCAAGTCTTGTGTTGAGTCTCTAGTCCAGATGGGCACATCTCAAGTTAAGTCTCGAGTCCAAATATCCTAGTGTCGAGTTAAGTGTTCAGTCCAGACAGCCAAGTCATGAGTCCAGACAGGCAAGTCTTGTGTTAAAGGAGACCGTTTTTAACTTGTCTTTGTGAATAACGATCGTCTACGAGCATTCAAGAACATGCGTAAAGTCCTCGACATTCTGAACATCTGTTTCCATGAAATTCTTCTTTTAAAAATGTTCACCAGAAGTTGGGCCAACCTGAACAACTGATGTAAAATGCGTTCGTTCTGCTCGATAGGCTTCTGTTACATTATGCATTAGAGTGGAATTTGGATTTATTCTCTTTTTATGGTGCAAAAGGATGAGGCTAACTTCCAAATGTGTAGCCCTGTGCAGAACTTCGTTAGGACACTTTTAAAGAAATGTTTTTAATGTTTGGGCTGAAAAAAAACATAAAAAGTTTACCATTCAGAAACATTTAAAGCCAGAAGTTGTGGGACTGGTTCTTCTTATTCAGGTTCAAACACGTACGGCTAAAACTGCACTGGAGTTTGAATTCTCTGTCCGAGCCCGAGCCTGGCCCAATACCTGACCCGAACGTGGGCCGGGTTGGGCCTTGATTTCTCACCACTTTCGTTGGGCCGGGTCGGGTTGGGCTCAGTATACCTGCATGCAACCACATTTTTTGGGCCCAATTTGTAATCTGTGCATTGGCCATAGCTGTAGAATGTTGCTCTGTCTCTTTGGAGTGGCAGCAAAGGCAGCCAATCAGAGTCAAGTGCTTTCATTCTGCGATGAGGTTGCCAGCTAATCCAAAAGGACCCAAATAGGTATAAAACCACGCGTTTAAAATCCCCCACCTGACAAAGCTTTCTGAGAGAGGTTCAACCATTCAACCGTTCTATGTCTCCTTTAAGTCTCAAGTCCAGACCTCTGATCAATACCCTCACATTAACTGTGTGAGACCTGGTCATTTAAATGTGTCATCTTTAAGATCTTTAATCAAGTGCGATCAACAAGTTACAGCACTGAAATGAATCCTCACGATTGTAATGTGGATCTTTTTTTTTTTCTCTTTTTAAAGATTCAGAAAACTGCATTCAGTGAAGTTAAAGCAACTTCTGCAAGGCTCATTTGAATGGATCAAAGTAATTCCTGATAAAAGAAACAGCAGCACGCGAGGGCGTGCAGCTCTCCTGCAGTTCCCGTCTGACGTTAACAAAAGAAAAGCTGGATGATAGTTTGAAAGGCCTTTCTGGCCGAAGTCCTCTGGTCGGCTCCATCTCAGCGTGATGTACTCACTGCACCGCCGACTGATGAGCGCTGCCGCTTAGTATCACTTACCACCAGGCCTTCTAATTTGGACAAAGAGAGATTAACCCTGCAAGTGTTTAATAAGTGTGAGAACTGACTTTCATCTGAATTAACTCATTTCTGGACCTCTAAAGTAAATCTCCGCAGGCAAACACATGAACTCTTCCCCTGAGCGCGCTGACCAGACCGATCACATTAATTAATGAGCCATCCTGCGACCTGCGCTCTGACATGCAACTCGGCCCGAGTCCTTTTTGAAATGTATGAATTCACATCAGGTGTGCTTCCAGAGACATGTTGTCTGAGATGATCCACCTCCCAATTTCACTGCGTAAATACTGGGCAAGATTACATCGAGCATCAGGGAATGTGGCGCTTTATGAATATGATTTCACTCTTGATTCGCTCAGCATATGGAAAATATTCAAATCAGACAGTCGCCTGTAAGCTGGAGGAAGATCAACTAAAAACCAGCAGAATTCACTTTAGGAGGGTTTTTTTTTTTAATGAACGATGAATTTTCATTGATGCATTAATGAAACTGGTTAAATTATGAGATTTTTTGTGGTAGTTGGAATGACTAACGCAGGGTATCAGGGTCAGTGGGAAAGAGTTAGAGATTCTTCCTCAGACATCAAAGCAGCATGATACTGCCACTACCATGCTTCACTGTGGGAATGTTTTCCACTTTGGAATAGTGCCTCAATGATAATTACTGTTTTAGGGAGTGAAGAGAAGAAAATGAATTGGGGGGGGGGGGCTCTCTAAGGACCACAAAGTCCAGGTCGCTTCAGTTCAAATGTCAATGACAGACGACCTCTGCTGGAAGGAAGATCCTCTAAAAGATTAGCATCCTGCTGGTTTTGCATGTCAGTGTTTCATAGATAAATAAATACACAATAAAGTGAACAGAAACAATAGTGACATTCATTTAAAGGTATGTCAACAACTGACAGGAAGTTAATGAGAAAAAACATAAAATATCTTGTTTCCATAGAGTCTACAATGGAATAAATGTCAACGGTAATGCAATATTTTTTCTTACATCAACATTTACCTGCAATTCATTAGATATGGCTGAATTAATTACAAAAACATACATAATGTTAATTCTAAAAATCTATATAAATGAGTTGACATAGTTAAGTAAATGGGTGTTGTTTTTTGTTTTTTGTTTTTGTTTTTTGTTTTATTTTTTGTTTTTTTACTTATACCTGTGGTTTTAAAAGGAAAAATGCAAACAAAAAATAAAAAGTTTAAAAAAGAATGTTCCAACATGGTAATGTATCTACCATTTTATATTTAAAATAAATAAATAAAACAGCCTGTAGCAGCAGACTCCACAGAAAAGCTGAAAACTCAGAACTCACAAACTGAAAAGCTGAAAAGCTGAAAAGCAGCTCCAGATCCGGCGGCGCTGCACACACGGACGCCACTTTTCCAGCCTTGAGATGCACGTGCGAACAGATTCCCCGTCATATGGGACGGTGAGCAGCCATCAGAGGTTACTGGAGCTGACCACACGACAGCCCACAGGTCCGGCCCGGCAGGGCCATGAGCCCCCGGTGGAACAGACTGGTGGCCATGACGGGGCCTGATATCAATCATTCATCAGCCAAGGTCTGCGGGTTAGTCAGGGTCCCACAGGGGCGCTAGTTTCAGCGGCGCTGTCAGGAAGAGACATGTGAGGGTCTGTGGTGGCGGGGCACTGGTGGAACTGGATGATGCAACATGAGCAGCAGCAGTGCTGGTACTCACAGAGTCACGCTGCGCTTATAGATTATATAATTATTGTTTTCTGGGATGGAATCTGTAGGTGACAAACTATTTTAATGAACATCACAAATGCAGCCTCATACCTGGTGAGAAGTTGTTTCTGGAGAGAAAGTTTGAGCTCACAGATGAATTTCCAACCTCAGTTCTGAAGTTACAACGTTGTGCAGGACGTAAACAGAAATATGATACGAGGCCTTTCTAAGTTAAAGTGCAGAATATGTGAAATGTCACGAAATCACACCTCTTCTCAACGTCTGGGAACTGAGGAGACCAGCTTCTAGAGCAGGGGTCAAACTATTTCATCTTGGGCCACATCATCACCATGGTTACTGTTAAAGGGTCGTATCATTACCATGGGGGAGACATCATCACCATGGTTACAGTTAAAGGGTCGTATCATTACCATGGGGGAGACATCATCACTATGGTTCATCGCCATAGTTCCCATTAAAGGGCCACATCGTCACCATGGTTACAGTTAAGGAATCATATCATCACCATTGTTACCGTTAAAGAGCCACATCATCACCATGGTTACAATTAAAGGGCCATATCATCACCATGGTTACCGTTAAAAGTCTGCATCATCACCATGGTTACAGTTAAAGGGCCACATCAAAACAAAACCACAAAACACATAAAAATGTACTTCTTTTCATTTAGAAAAGCTAATTTGGTTTTAAAAGGGCAAATTTTTTTTCATTAACAAAATGTTATTAAATATGGACCATCATAAATTGGGACTTTTATACTAAAATCACAATTTGTTTTTCTTGTAAAATAAATTTATTTTTTTTAATTAAATTTGTTGTGAAATTGCTAATTTTTCATGATTGAGACAATTTTTTTTAAACGTATAATCACAAATGATGCAAACGTTTGACTTATTAAATGAAAATTACAATGTTTTTATTGGATAATATAAACTTTTTGCAACATTTTTTAGTCTTAGTATTATGTTAAAATGTTTGCAACTTTTGACAAAAGCGTAATAAAATGTAATATAATTTTTGACACAGTCAACTTTATGTAAAAAAACAAAAACGTAGACGTTATTGTTCATGAATTTGTTGTTGTTGATTACACGACAGAGCTTTAACCTGCGTTTGTGGATGAAAGGTCCAACTGTGATCTTCGTCAGTAATTTCTAGAAAAGTCCTGGAACCCACCCAGGATTAGATGTTTGATTCTCCTCCTCCTCTCTAAGATTCTCTTTTTATATCCAACCTGTCAGTTTTTTTGATAATTAACCTAATGAGTTCTAAGATGTTCCTCCAGATACTTTCAAGGCCATTCGCTGCTGAGGTCACATTTGTCATGAAAAACGTCTCAGTTTGAAAGCAGCAACTTTGCAGAATGTTCTATTATTTTTTTTGTTTGTTTTTGTTTGTTTGTTTGTTTTACAGTTGGAGTTATAAATAAACTAATCTTGCCTTTTGATTTTCTTTTTCCCTGTGACGTAAAAGCCAAAAGCCACTTCTGTGTCTGGAGTCACATGCACCTCAGAGGTGGAGCAGGATGCTGGGATCAACATGTATGCAGAGAACCTGGCGAAATACTTCAGAAACATTTGATTTAATGGAACTGTGTGGTTTGTGGAAATTCATGACCTAAACAAAAAGCAAAACAAAAAAACAAACATTTGTTGATGTTGAAATGTAGGCAATGTAGATCTTAAACGTTCTGCAGTTTAGTCTTTCTTTTCTTTTCTTTTTTTTTCTTGCTATGTGCACGTTATTAAAGTTCAAGACCATATGGCTTTATCGATTGCCCTCACCAATCTTTCACTCTCATCACATTTCGCCATCTGGTCCAGTCGTTCCAGACAGCAGACCTGCTGTTCCCACCACCGCTCCACAGCAGAGACGGTGTTCACGTTCGCCATCGACTCCATCAGTCAAACCATCAAATCGCCGGCTCTCTCCCACTGAAATCTTCTGCTCTGCATCGACCCACCGTGCTGGTTCTGTTTGGGTGTTGTACTGAAGGCTGGCGGGCCAAATCTGGCCCGTCACTTCATTTTATGTGGCTCGTGAGAGCGTGCAAAGACCATCATAAACTCGAAAATAGAAATTTCTCTATAAATAACAGTGCGACTGATTGTTTTAATTCAGTGTCCACATGAAAAACTGGAGCAGCAGGCAGCCAGGAGGCTGATGATTGGCTGGTTTATGACTAAAAGTTCCAAATTTATGTCAAGTCAAGTCCAGTTTACGACAGCACTTTATCATATGTGCAGTGAGTATGTGCAATTCCACAAATTATAATTATGCAAAAGTTTATAATCTACAACAAAAACTTGTAATTTTAAATTATAAAGTAGTAATTTTGTGAAAATTTCTCATTTTGAAACAACAAAAGCTTCAACTTTTGTCACAAAATTCACAATTTTGAACAAAATTACTTTTTTACGAAAAATGTATTTGTATATATTTGCAAGATTTTCAGACGTAAATGTCTCAAATTTACAATAAAAGATCTGACTCCTGTGAAATTGTATATTTTCTGACAAAAAGGAATCAAATTTCAAAATCTACCACTTTACAGCGCAACATTTGGGATTTAAGGAATGAAAGTTGGAATCTTGACAGCTGAGGAAGCTAACTTTAGACACCAAGAAAGCATTAAAAGGACCGAGAAGTCCAGGTCCTGAGATCGCCCCCTGGTGGTGACATCCTGACCTTGTGGCTTTGACGAGTGTTTATCCTCCATTAACGTGGCACGTTGTTTATTATGCTGTGGTTTCACCAATTAACATGAAAGCCAGTGAATCGAGACCATTTACAAACACCAACGATTGCATGACCTCTGCTGGTCCTCCTCCTCCTCCTGACAGCCGCCATCGAGCTCAGAATGACGCCTGCTGGTGGCAGCAGACGTGTTTTCCTCTTCAGGACTCCAGATGCAGAACATGACCAACATGAACCAACACGAAAAGGACAAGCAGACCTTCTGTCGACCGTCCTGTTGTTGAACTGCTGGAACGCCAGCGTTCTGAATAAACTCGTAAATTTGCTCAGCTGGAGCGTGACTTTGAGAGACTATTTCATCACCATGGTTACCGTTACAGGTCCGGCTATTTTGTAGGCTCTCAGCCAGCTATGATGTCAGCTTTCCTGACAGTTCCAGAAAAAAATGAAAAGAGAAAATGGAATCGTTGTCACATTTTAAATTTTCCAACTTAAATAAAAATTAAAAAATGAGAGTTCAGTACTAAAATCACTTTTAAAATCAACAACTGAAAAAGATGCTGACAAAACTGTAAACTTTTCAATATTGTATCTTTTTTTCCCTAAAAGTATTTTTTGCTGCAAAAACTAGAATTTCACAAAATTTCTTGTAATACATAATTCTTATTATAATTCTTTTATACAGTAGCAAATTTCAAAAATCCTTTTGTAAAAGAAATGAAAAAAATTTGTAAAAACAAAAAATAACTTACAAATCAGATCTTTTTTCAGAAAACACATTTTTTGTTAAAATCTCAAATTTTGCAAAAATTGAAACCTTTTCTACTAAAATCACATTTTTTTTCTTGTAAAATCAGAAATAAAAAAAACATACAGACTTTTTTCTATTACAAAAAAGGCAATTTTGCAACATTGAGACTTTTTTTTCCCAACTAACAATTGCAGGGGTGTCAAACTATACTTCATCACCATGGTTACCATTAAAGGGCCGGTTATTTTTTACCTTCTCAACCAGCCAGTCTGATTTCTCAATCATCCCTGGACTTGGTTGTAAAAGAAAAGAAAAAAGAGAAAAAGGTAAACTTTTGAAACAAAATATCAAATTTTGTTTAAAAACAAAATGGTGAAATTTTGTCATAAAATTGAGGCTTTTACACAAAAATCCAAATTTTCTCTTCTATAATCAAAGAAAACTGGCACCACTGCACTGCAGAGTGATGGCTTCGCTTTCTGAGCACAGAGACGCCTGAACACACGAAATAACACAGCTAACATGCTCCGGAGGATGCGGCGCTACGAGCTAACGGTTAATGTTAAGGAAGGAAAACATCAGCTGAGGTCCATGAACGGTGTTGTGCCAGTTTAAAACCGGTATTTCACTCTTCAGCTGCAAGATTTGAATTTTTATCGATCATAAATTTTCCTTTTCACGGGTTTAATCATTCTTTTTTTTTTTTTTTAATGGGAGATTAAAATTCCTTCTTCAAAGCCAAACCACCATCTTCTGGTCAGTACCACCAACTTTGGCTTTTGCACAGGTCTGGACCTCATCTGGGTGTCATCCAGACCTCAAGTCCTCTGGCGTTTGACCTTCAAAGTCTCGCATCAGTCATATGTCTCCTCTCATGCTTAATCCTCTGGCGCTGACGGCTGGTGCAAGGGCAGTAGAAGTGCTTTAATGGGGTCCCCGCTTCCTCCTCCTCCTTTTCATTTCCCACGTCTGTGAGAGACACACATGAAAGAAGAACAGTCTGGATCATTATGGTGAGCCATTTCCTCTCTGGTAATGAGACAGGACCAAGGTTAAGTTGGGGAAAAAAGGAAATTCTGTTCACATTCACTTTTTTCACCTTTCCTTCAGTCTATTTTTAGAAAAACATTTGAGACTGTAATTGTTTGCACACTGAAAATCTTGTTACTAATGAAGGAAACATCAATAAAGTGTTGATGTCTCTAAAAGAAAAATCCTGAAACAGCTCCAGTGTCAACATGTTTGACCACCTCCTCCTCCACCCACCGTAAAAAAAGGGACTTTAAACGTCTATAAATCATTGAACTAAAGCAAGTGAACAACATGAGATACTTCTTCTATCAGCAAAATGGTGACAAAGACAAGTTTTGGCCTAAAAGATCAAGTGGGGGACAGTTAAACGTCTGGTCTAAACTAAACGTTAGTGAGAACTGTATTTGAACTTAGAACCTCTGCAGTTTACCTTCAGTGGTTCTCCTGGTATTCACATACTTTCATCAGGAGGTTACATATGGTCAGTGTGGTTAACTTCTTACTCCACTGAGACAACAGGTAAGGAGGAGTGTAAAGTGTGATGTAGTCTCTTAGACCACCTCCTAGTTATGCTGCTATAGGCCCAGGCTGCTGAGGTGACTCCTCTTGTTCACTGACTATCTTCACCCAGTTGCTCTTGTCTCAGTCTCAGATTGACCTGGATCATTTTAAATTAATTTAACATTTTCCATCTTCAGGAGTGGCTCTCCCTTCTGCTTCTGCAGGTTCAATCGTGCTGATCCTGGGTCCTTACACTGGTGATGTCTGGTCCATCCATGGTCATATTGGGTGTTACAATGCTGATGTTAGGTTCTACCATGGTGAGGTTGGGTCCTTCTGTGATGATATTGGGTCCTATCATGACGATGTGGACTCCTACCATGATGATGTTGGCTCCTACCATGGTGACATTGGGTCCTATCATGGTGATTTTGGGTCCTACCATGGTGATGTTGGGTTCTACCTTGATGATGATGGGTCCTACCATGGTGATGTTGGGTTCTACACCTTGATGATGTTGGGTCCTACCATGGTGATGTTGGGTCCTACCATGGTGATGTTGGGTTCTACCTTGATGATGTTGGGTCCTACCATGGTGATTTTAGGTCCTACCATGGTGATGTTGGGTCCTACTATGGTGATGTTGGGTCCTACCATGGTGATGTTGGTTCTTACTGTAGCAATGTTCATAACTGGAGTCAACAGACGGAATGGAAACATCTTTGCAAAAGAAGCAGATCTCATCAGATTGTATTGTTAGAAATGATATTGTCTGATTTTAAACCTCGCTTGAAGGAATATAAATATTAATTAAAAGTAGGCACTGGCCCCACTTTTTCATCACTTATCAATCACCTGCTGTCCATCAATATTATGAACTACTTGCAACATCACAAAACACTCTGAAGTCCAGGAAATGCAGTTACAGCATTAGTGTAATAAAGTAAATTCCCAGCACCGTTTCCTCCAGAAAACTATCCATCAGTTTGACCTGATCCATGAATTGTTTTCTTTGTCGTGGTTAATGAGCCCGCTGCCTGACAACAAGAAATCGACTCGTCCTGATACTCTCCCATGGATCTCAACATCACAGCAACTGCAGATGTACGACTCCTGATTATTTCTGTCATTGATTTTTACTCACAAGGCCACATGTGGCACAGCGAGGACACAGGAGAAATGATCATATAAATCAACCATGATACATACAGCAGGCAGGAGGCTCCACTCTGCACATTATGCAAGTAAGCTGAAGACAGTTTTCATGTAGGTGGTTGTGGAGGAAGAAATTACATATACACACCCGTAACACATATACATATACACACACACGCATATACATATACACACACACAACATATCCATATACAAACACACAACATATACACACACACACACGGTAGGCTGTAAGTTACATATTTAAATGACATTTAACGTTTGGATTTTTAATACATGAAATCTAAATTTTCCAAAAACGCAGGGCACGGTCAACTTCACAACTGACGTGTAAAAAAGGTCGACTTTAATTATATGTTGTGAAATAACAAAGGTCGTGCTGAAAAAAGGCAGGAAATTCCAAAAGTCAACAAAAATCTCATCAGGGAAAACCGAGAATAAAAAGAAACAGACAAGAAGGAGGATGAAGCAAAGACAAAGTGATGAAGAAGAGGGAGGACATGGTCTGTTTCACAGAGAAGGTTATGTGCAAACTCTGAGAAACTACAAGTACACCTGTTTGAGAAACTGAGGCGACAGTCTGTTACCATGGTAACATAGTAGCTCTCAACAGTTTACATGTACCCCCACAATTTACAGATAACATACAAATAGAGCAACATTTTCACTAACCTTAAACCAGGGGTGTCATCCCGGCCCAAATCATCACCATGGTTACCATTAAAGGGCCAGTTTGTTGTCATGTTGTCAGAGTTCCCTAAATCCCCCTATGTTTTGTTTTAGTTTATTTTTGTGTGTGTGTGTGTGTGTAAAATCATTAATTTAAAAAGATGCTGACTTTTTTCATAAAAAACAAAAAACAACTAATTTTTGTTTTAAAACGGCAAATTTTGTAATATTACATCATTCTTTTATAAAACAGTCAACTTTTTAATCAAAATCTAAAGTGTCAAAACATTTAAAAACTTTTATCACTAAACTGAGATTTTTGCATGAAAATCACAGATTTTTCTTACAATGTATATAATTCTCATCATTTTTCCAATAACTGCTAATTTAAAAAAACTGACTTTTTTATTTTAAAAAAATCAGATCTGTTTTTCATTTAAAACAATATTTTTAAAATACTAAAGTCACAAATCATAAAAATGTAGATTATTTTTTCAACAACCGAGCCTTTTTGTCATACAGTCACGTATCACAAAATTGTGACTTTTACAAATGTTGTAAATATAATTTCAGCTTTTTCTTCTAAAAATCACAAATTGATGTCTTAAAAAGGTTCATTTTTGGCAAACATTTGAGCTAAATTCTGACTTTCTGACATAAACCAGCTGCTCTGCACCTCAGTTATTCCACTTTTTGAAGTCAGAACTGAATCAAACGTACAGTCGCATTGAAATCTTGTCCTTTTACGCCTCCATGAGCCAGATACAACGAAGAGGCGGGCCAGATCTGGCCCACGGGCCTGGAGTTTTCTGGCACATGTGAGGACCTGCTCCCACAAGGATAAACATGATTCTCCTCACCTACAAGTGGAAGATACTGCAAGGACAGAAGACATATTTATGCCGTAAAAACCCATTAAAAGTCTTTATTTATAAAGAATCTGCACACTCAAACACACATGTTTAATATACTTGAAAAAAGAGCAGAAAAGAAGTCCACACTCCACAGCGCAGATAAAGACGTAGTTACTGTGAGCAGGATGTGAGGAGTTGTCGTTTACAGCCGCTCTCCTCTGAAGTGGAAATTTCCCCAGAGGAAGTGGGCGAGAAAGTAAAAACCATTTATGTGCTCGGTCCTCCCCGCTGCAGAGAAATTATCCCGTACAAACCCAACGTCTCTGGAGAGCTGAGCTGCCGTGACCTTCATCATGCTCCTGCTGGTTAAAACCTTCAATTTCACTTTTTTTTTTTGTTGCAGGAAGCGCGAGCGGCGGAGAATGACGCCGCCACGTCCATGGTGGAGTTGTGAAAACCCAGCTGACACACTGAGATGACGTCACACAGCTAACGGTGACTGGAAAACATTTTCAGGTTTACGTTGTTATTTGTAATTCTGCACAAGAAGGATTTTCCATCGAACATCTGGAGGAGTGTCATCACATCATGAGAAGTTAGGGATTTATTTATTCTTTATTCTAAAATTTCACAAAATTTGCTTTTTTTAAATCATAAAATTGAAGTATAATTACAAATCTTGAAAAACAGACTTCTTTAAAGGAAAAAGAAAAAATTTTTGTAAAATGATGAATTTCACAATATTATATCTTTAGGTTTTGTTTTTTTTAACAAAAAAAAGTGATTTTTTTTTTCCATAAAATCTCAAAGTTTACAAAAATGGTGGCCTCTAATACAAAATTGAGACTTTTTTCCTGGTAAAATCAAAAATAAAAAAAATAATAATAATAATGATAATAATAATAAACGTTTACTCTTTTTGTAAAAATGTTAATTTTGTGATAAAATTTGTTTTAAAAGATAAAGACTTTTTTCTCCCCAACAAAAAAACTTTTTATTGTGAAATCACAAATGTCACAAAATTCTAACTTTTTAAACTTAGAATTACATTTTTTTTTTCAAATACCAGGTTTTTGAAAAGTTTTTGACATAAAATTACAACATAATTGCAAATTTTATGTTGTCATATTTCCTGCTAATTCCTGGAGACTCATTAAAAAATATAATTTAAAAAAGCAACAACAATAATGATGATGATAATAATTGTAAAAAGATTTGACAAATTTAACTAAATTCAAAACTATTATAAAACTATAAATCTTTTTCCTTTTTCCTTTCATAAAATTAAGGCTTTTGTAATAAAAAACAATTTTTTTTTAATAATTGCAAACTTCAAAAAACAGACTTTTTGTAAAAAAGCAAACTTTGTTGTAAAATTGTGAATTTCACAACATCATCTTTTTTCTTCACAATTAAATTTGAATTTTTTTTTAAATTTGTATTTGTGAAAAAAGCAAATTTTTTGTTTATTAAATTTAAAATTTTGCAAGGTTGAGACTTTTTTCTCTTCCATTAACCAATACTTTTTAATCGTAGAGTGACAAATGTCACTAAATTGTGACTTTTTAACTTAAAAATGTTTTTTGTTGTTGTTGGAAAATATCAGCTTTTGCAACATTTTGACTTAAAATTGTAAATTTTGTATAATTTCAACTCTTGTCTCCTAAAATCATGAATTAATTTAGTAAAACGATTCATTTTTGACGAAAATGAGCCTCGTTTTGTACTAAAAATTATATTTTCTGTCCTGTAAAATAAAAAATGAAAAAAAAAAAAATTTTCCCCACAACCAAGGCTTTTTACTGTGCAGTCACAAATGTCACAAATCTTCACTTTTTAACTTAAAATTACAATTTTTTGAGTTGGAAAATGTCCAGTTTTTGCAACATTTTGACATAAAATTAAAGTCATTTAGAGTGACGTTGAAATTTCCTCTGAAATGTTCGAGTGAGAAGTTTATGATCGTCTTTAAACGCTCTCACAGGCCAGATAAGATGAAGTGGTGGGCCGGATTTGGCCCATGGACCTCGAGTTTGACATAAGTAGGTTAGCAGAAGCTAAGCTGAAAATGTTTTAATGGTCAACAGTGACTGAAGTAAAGCTGGATATTTTCCAGCCGACTTGTTCTGCACACGAGGAGAAAAAGGCTTTAAAATACGTTTTAGAAACTTATGCGTGATGTCACAGGGAGTTTGTCCAGTTCCTCTCTTACAATCTATAAACCGGCTCCAGCGCTCTTTGTTTCGGATCTGGCAGTCCTCTTCTAGATGTCATTTTGGTTGCCTTTGAGAGTGCACATACATCAGATGATGATGAAGATGATGATTACTTCAGATCAAACCATCCACCGTCACATCTTTTCAAGACGGAAAACACGGAGGATTAAAGGATTTGGAAGACATAAACTATACGCTGGCTCTCTGACACACTTCTTAGACTCTTATAGTTCCTCATACACATCTCATTTTACATACTTGCATCTCCACACGAAGTAAACATACAAGTCAGAACATTTAAATAAACATTCTGGACTTACTGAGAGCTTTGTTTTTGTCACTCAAGCCAAATAACGTAAATGCAGAAATGTTGGCGTTTAGGCTGGATAATTCATCTCCCAGAGTCCTGGGAAGTCTAAACAGTTTGTCCTGACATATTTTCAGACCAAGACAGCTCCAAAGAAAGTGATGACTCAGGTTATGGGATGTTTTTTTTTGTTTGTTTGTTTTTTTTCTAAGTTGGTCAAGACTTCAGACACCCAAGTAAAGGCTTGTACTATAACCAAATAAAGTTCATAATATCAATGCCAAATCTTTCAATAATATTTACCAACTTGAGGTTTTATTGGGAACAAAAACCACATTTACTGATGTTTATAAAAGGGATAATCTGGTGAAGCTTTACACAAAAACCTCAACGCTTTCCTTTGAAAGCTTTCCAGCTGAAACTTCAGCAAAGCGTTTCACAGCGATGATGACCTGATGGTAAACATTGCTGTTACCTCTAAGTGGTCAACAGGCAGATAAGATAAGATTAACAGGCAGCTCAATGAGTTCCAGAACAAAACCTGAGACAACAATTCCCCTTTGGTGGGACGAAGAGGCTGAAAGACCCAACAACAGAAGGAGCCTGAAAGAAAGCTGAGGAACAGGGGAGCTGACGTTCAGTCTCCAGCTAGTGAGGCTGACAATTTAATAGGAGTGTGCGTGTGCATGTGTACGTGTGTGTGTGCTTGCTGAGTGTGTTCTGACTTTTGGCCCTCAGCGGCACCTGCGGTCCCCCAGGTCTCTCTTGACACACAAATTTGTTCCCTCTTTGCTTGCCCTCTTGACTCTTTTCCACTCAGATTTTATTTGCTGGTTATTTCTTGCAGAGAATGCGGAAATGTCCCAAAGTCACCTGCGACAAGGTCAAGAGTTTCTTTACGTCGCATCACAGCCCCTGAGAGAACTTTAAAAAAATAAATAAATACACACAACACTCAGTAGCACTCCAAACAACTGCTTTTTCTAGAGGATTATGTCAAAGCTCCACAACTGAATATCGACGAAACTATTAAAAAATGAAAAATCATATTTTCTTAAGTATTTGTTTGTTATCAGCGTAATGAATGACATCACCATTGTGTGATCCATCACCACCATGGTAGGTAGTACTACCAAAGATCACCTTGACATGACCCACTATGACCATGGTAGGACCCAACATCACCATGACAGGACCCAACATCACCATGGTAGGACCCATCGTCACCACAGTAGGACCCAACATCACCACGGTAGGACCCAACATCACAATGGTAGGACCCAACCTCATCATGGTAGGACCCAACATCACCATGACAGGACCCAACATCATCATGGTAGGACCCAACTTCACCATGGTAGGACCCAACTTCACCATGGTAGGACCCAACATCACCACAGTAGGACCCAACATCACAATGGTAGGACCCAACATCACCATGGTTCTCCTCCAGAATTCCCGAATAGGAAGAGTTGTGTATGATTGACAGATGGATGCAAACATCATACTACTCTTAAGCATTGCTTCGTTTAACTCCGGACATCATAATTAAGTACTTGGTTAGGTTTAGGCAAATCAACATCAGTGTTAGGGACACTGGAGAGTTCCTCCTTTCGACAAAGCATTTGCTGGTGGTTCTGACTCTAAAAGTGGTCCATCAAGCATTTTCAATATTGAGATCACTTGTGTAGCTTTTCAAGGAGTAATATCTTTGTAAACCATTTTATTTTCAATCAATCACTGATCTAAGAACATCTCAGCCTGCCAAAATGACTCTTGTACATCCTATACTACAATAAGGAGGAACAAAAGTATTATTTATCAATAAAAATATTTTTTCTACTAAAAAGGGAAGCAGAAATAAAAATCATTTGAAGGTGAACTTACTCCTGGCTCCAACAGCAGTGGATCATAGCCAAATAATAAGATTGTTGATGGTGGTGAAGCAGGAAAGATCCCAAACAGGTGGTACGGATGAGACTCAGGTGGAAATAATCAAGACAGCGAGCGCTAAATCCACAATGAACAACGCAGAGGCTTCACAGCTTCACAAACTCAAAAATGAACATATGTTAACCAAAATACATATGAAATGCACAGAACCGGACTGTCACAGGCCTTCCCACCTTCTCCAAGAGGAGAAAGACAAATGAGAAAAAGAATATTTTTACGATGGTCCAATTCTCATCACCCTAATCGTTGACGACAACCCCCAACCCTGGACTGGCCAGCCTGTTTATTTCTATTTATTTACCTTCTTTGTCTTCTCTTTCTGTCCTCCATTGGTGCAAGTGTTATGTTGTATAAATTTAATTTAATTTAATTCTAATCTTATTATTTTAAATTCTGTTTTATCTGGAGTTATTGTTGCAGAAATATTCTATATAATATATATTCATAACTGCTTGAATTTCATTGTATACTAAAACTATAGAAATAAATTGGCTTCAATATCAAAGAAATTTAAGCCTTTTAGAAATCCAGCTTTATCAGTCTGTAACCTGATTGTAATTAAACTGTGTAAAAGTGTTGAGACCTTGAAGGATCTCAAACTCGGGACTGTCACACTGGTCCAGAGCTCAGCTGGTTGATAAATGCTTCAGCATAATTAAATCTGCTCATTTATTCTAACGACTTCTTGTTCCGACTCTTTGATGAGGCTGCGTTTTCTTCTCTCCTGTTGCAGATACTTTCTTTGCTATTTATCAGCTTCCAAGTTTGAGGAAACTTTTTTTTTCTTTTTTGAGCGTCCGCCAGCGCCGCACCATCTGTCTCCACCTGTCCAGGGCGGGAGGAGGTGCTGCATGACAATTTGATGTCTGCTGCTGCAGAACACAGGAAAAGCAGATTAATACCTGCAGATTAAGTACAGGGAAGGTCCTGATTGGTGCTCTCTGAGAACGCAGCTTCCTCGAGTCATAAAAATGCCATCTTCATCTTTGAGCGCTTCGATGTAATTTCAGATTATTCATTCAAGTGTCGTCTATTCTGATCAATAGACGACGGCGGCGTTTAGATGAACAACAACCGAATGAGCGCAGAGACTGATTTTACCTTGACACATGTTCTTTTGAGCAGCTGCTGTAAAGCCAGTGAGGTTTGAACCCTTCTGAGCATCTGTCCCTGCAAACTGATTACCCATGGGGGGTGGGGGGTGGGGGTGCCACCTACCTCCACACGCCGTCCACAGCTGCTGCTTTGATTAAAAGCCGAGCGCAGGTCCAAAGAGAGGAGCAGGGCACTGCTTCTGTAACCTCTTAAGTTTTCTTTCACAAATCTGTGTTTTCAATCACAAATCTGGAAACAAATCATTTATTGTCCACATGTGATGTAACCAAGAACATCTAAAGGTTGCACATCAAAGACAAATCCATAATTACTTCCAAACTAAATTTATTCTCTAATACACGTGTCAAACTCAAGGGCCGCGGGCCACATCCGGTCCGCTGCGTCATTTTATCTGGTGTTTAAAGATCCTGAAGTTGTGACTGGAACGTTTCTGAGGAAACGTTTGATTCAGTTCTGACATCAAATAACTGAGGTGGAGAACAGCTGCTTTAAGGTGGAATGACTGAGATGGAGAGCAGCTGCTTTAAGGTGGAATAACTGAGGTGGAGAGCAGCTGCTTTAAGGTGGAATAACTGAGG
>JBAMYA010001935.1:0-18416 GCA_037176975.1 Arrhamphus sclerolepis | reverse complement strand
CCTGTAATTGGTTATATCTTCACTATCCAGAGACGTCTTTTTCAGTAAAGGTTTGATTACTGCAGTCTTAAAACTTAACTGCAGTCTTAAAACTTATACGGTACTGTACCCAACGTCCACACAATGCTGCAGAGGCGTGTCAACCAGGACAGCCCTACATCATCCAAAGCCTTGAGGAAATCCGGGCGAATCTCATCCAATCCCGGGGCCCTGCCACCATGCAGCTTCTTAACTACCTCGGCGACCTCAGCCCCAGACATAGAGAGCCCACTCCTGAGTCCCCAGTCTCTGCTTCCTCATCAGAAGACGTGTTGCCGGGATTGAGGAGGTCTTCGAAGTATTCCCTCCACCGATCCACAACGTCCTGAGTCAAGGTCAGCAGCTCCTCACCCCCACTGTATACAGTGTTGATGGAACACTGCTTCCCCCTCCTGAGACGCCAGATGGTGGACGAGAATTTGTTCGAAGTCGTTAAGAAGTCATTCTCCATGGCCTCTCCGAACTCCTCCCATGCTCGAGTTTTTGCCTCAGCAACCGCTGACGTCGCACAGTGCTTGGCCTGTCGATACCTGTCAGCTGCCTTTGGAGTCCTACAGGCCAAAAAATTGCGAAAGGGCTCTTTCTTCAGGTTGATGACATCCCTCACCACCGGTGTCCACCAGCAAGTTCTGGGATTTCCACCACGACAGGCACTGACAACTTTACGGCCACAGCTCCAGTCAGCTGCCCTGACAATAGAGGCATGGAACAGAGCCCATTCAGACTCAATGTCCCCCACCTCCCTCGGGACATGGTTGAAGCTCGGAGATGAGAGTTAAAGCTCCTTCTGACAGCGGATTCTGCCAGACATTCCCAACAGACCCTCATAGAACGTTTGGACCTCCCAGGTCCCTGTCCAGAATCCTCCCACACTATCTGAGCCAACTCCATACCAGGTGGTGATCAGTTGACAGCTCTGCTCCTCTCTTCACCAGAGTGTCCAAGACATTCTGACGACATGACTATAAAGACGATCATTGAACTGCGGCCTAGAGTGTTCTGGTGCCAAGTGCACAGATGGACACTCTTATGCTTGAACATGGTGCTTCTGATGGACAATCCATGATGAGCACAGAAGTTCAACAACAAAACACCACTCGGGTTCAGATCATAAGGGGGCCGTTCCTCCCAATCAGGCCCCTCCAGGTCCCACTGTCTTTGCCCACGTGAACATTGAAGTGCCCCAGCAAGACGAAGGAGTGCTCTCCAACATTCCATCGAAGGACTCCAAAAAGGGTAGGTACTCTGAATGCCCACACTAGCTCGGCGCCTCTCACCCAGTTACTCTGGAGTGGAAGAGAGTCCAGCCCTTCTCAAGGATACTGGTTCCAGAACCCAGGCCATGCGTCAAGGTGAGTCCAACTATATCTAGTCGGAACCGCTCAACCTCGCACACCAGCTCAGGCTCGTTCCCCAACAGAGAGGTGACATTCCACGTCCCTAGAGCTAGCTTCTGTAGCCGAGGATTGGACCGCAGGGTCCCCGCCTTGCCACTGCCCAGCTCACTTCACACCCGACCCCTATGGCCCCTCCCGCAGGTGGTGAGTCCAAGAAAACGGAGGCCATCTAATCCTTTCAGGCTGAGCCCGACCAGGCCCAATGGACGAAGGCCTGGCCACCAGGCCCTCGCCTCCGAGCCCCATCTCCAGGCCTGGTTCCAGAGGGGGGCCCTGGTGACCCACGTCCAGGCAAGGGGAACTGGAGTCCAAAGTTATTACCCGTCATAGGGGTTTTTGAGCCGCACTTTGTCTGGTCCCTCCCCTAGAGAACTGTTTGCCATGGCTGACCCTACTAGGGGCATAAAGCTCCCGACAACATAGCTCTGAGGATCATTGGGACATGTAAACCCCTCCTCCATGGTAAGGTGGCAGCTCGGGAGGGGTTAAATTTTCCTAATAAAGCCAAATTAAACATTAAACAACATAATAATTTTCATCTCATGGTTTGAAATGAGAATGCAGTGCAGTCAGCAGGTGTCGCTGTAGAATACGTTCCACATGGCAGACAGTGTTCACTAAAACCTGATTTATGCTCTGCCATAGTCCAATAATCCTACACATCAGGTTGGAGTGCAAAAGCTGTGACTGGTCATCTTGGTATATTTCTACGTATTTACAGCTGAAATTACTACTTCATCACATAGCTAGATAATCAATTACTTATCATAGCAATGTGCTATATCTGGTTAATAGAAAATCTGATCCTGAAGCTCATGTAAAAGTGGATAAACCTTGTTCCCGAGTTGGCTTGGAACTTGTCAGTTTGTCTCAACCCATAAAGCAAAGGCTATTTGTGAAATCCTGTTTTCTTCTCACCCCACAAGTCAGCATTATTGTTCTTAGTCTGGCCTGTCCCCCAGGACCAAAATGCCTTGGGAGACCAAACCAGATGAATGATCCTGGGATCGTTCAAGGAGCAAACCCCTCCAAAACATCCAGGAAATAATAATAATTAAAAAAGAAGAAATAAGAAGAACACAAGAATAAATTAATAAATAAATCAAAAACAACACTGGTATCAAATCTTTACTCAGAATTGGTTAAAACTAAGCGGCCACCATCCCACTCCCGGGTTGAAGCTCATCCAGGAAGTAGTCTTTGTTTCAGTTCCTCCACTGACCACTAGGTGCTGGCTCCAAAAAAGAGCAAATCCTCATTGACCTCCATGTTAAAAGGTCCAACTTTGCAGCAGAATTACACGTATTTACAGCCTAGTAATAACCTGGTCTTTTGTGGTCACATATAACATCCATGGGTGAATTTTTTTGTACCATGTCAGATAAAGTTATATTAAGCAACAAAGCTGACCAATCGGATGCCAGGACTTAATTTGACGTGTTTGACTGACAGACAGCCATTGCCTCAGCCATTTGCTTTGACAGCTTTGTCCCACCTCTTTGCAACATGGCACCGAGCGGATTGAGGAAAAGTGGACTTCAAAGGCTCTCTAGAAATTGGTGGGTCACTTGACCAGAACGTTTGTCCATTTAGAATCAAAGCCCAGGTAGCAGAAAACATCTGTACTGCAGACACTGACCTGATCAAAAGTGAAAGACTGCAGGTAAGTTGTTATTAAAGTCGCTTTTCAGAACCAAAGGTAACGCATAAAAACACACACACGAGGGATTTTGACACTTTGGTGTTAGTTCTCCCGACAGCTCCACTTAAAACAACTGGAGCTCTGTACCAATCCCACCGCTTCACAAACTAAACTTTTCAAGACAATAACTGTGGAATTTGGAGATAAGAAATTGTTTCTGTCCAGAAACTAATCCAACAAATCTAATCTAAAACATTCGGAGTGAACACTTGGAAGGATTGCTGGTCCTCCATAAACAACGTATGCCCTCAGGAGAAGCTCTCTGCAGGTAACGGGCTTTGGGTGCAGACATGCTGAGGCAAAGACTGCCTGCCTACCTGCACATCAGGGGTAAGGGGAGGGGTGAGGATGGGGAAGTAGGTGAGCACAGCTACGCGCTGCATCAAGTAACACCCCGGTGAGGTGCACACATGAAAACAAAGGTTCTCCAGTCCTCCAGACAGTGCTCTCACAGGAAATACTATGTTCAAACGTCCTCAAGTCAACTAGCTGTTAACTGGAATGGACCTCATTTGTCCTGGCTGGTATCTTGGCTCATTTTCACGGTTGATGTGACTGTTGTTATTTGCAGAAAAGGCTAAATAAGGTCAGGCGGGGAGATGTCTGCGGTGGAAGGGTGTGTTTAAAGCATCAGCTCAGCTGTCGACTGAAGGGAAGGAACGACTCAGCTCACCAGAATGTCCTGGAAGTGCTGGAGTTGATGACATCAGCTTCTATGTTTCCCACAAGTGTTCAGAGACTGAACGCCAACTACAGCACAGATGATGGAAAAAGTGGCACTCTGAACTCTGTGTTTGAATATTTTGTCTTGGGACCAGCTAATAAAAAAAAACCTCGAAATCTGTAACCGACCATCCATCAATGTCATAAAAAAACTCCATCCACTAAATACAATATTAGAGTTATCACAGGATTAGGATTAGTAAATGACACCACTTCACACACTTAAATCCACCTCAGCATGTTTTTTAAGCCAATGTTTTTAGGTTTTTTGTGAGTCGAACTCTTAATATTAGTTATTACAATATTAGGATTGTTTAATGACACCCAAATACCAATTTTAATCTAATGTTTTGGGGTTTTTTTGTCAGTAAAAACCTTAATATTAGGCAGATACAACCTCAAGCGAACAACAATGCAGCTTTTTTTTCTCTGTATGATTATTTATTCAACAAAAAATAGAAAAAAATAAGGAAAATATCAGATGGACGATACTAAGAACTCCTTGTAGATCTACCTTCAGCACCAGTAACTTGAAGTAGTCATTTCCTGTTTGACTTTTCTCAGTCCCTCATAGGATTATGAAAAAATATTGGTCCATTCTTCTTTAGAATATTGCTTCAGAGATTTTTTTTAAGCCCATGCACAGCTCTTGTAAGGTCCCACCACAGGATTTCAGTCGGAACTCTGACTAAGTCAGACTAGGCCAAAACTTTTAATAATTTCTTTTGCAGTCATTCTGAGGTAGATTGACTGTTGCTGCATGACCCAGTTTCGATGTTTTAAGCTTTAGTGTTGGACACATCAGGCCACGTTCATGGTCCTGTGGCTGTAATGGGTCATTTCCAGTAGCACCTACCCAGCTTGGCTCGACTCTGTTTTAGGCCTTTTCCACTTGATGACAGTATTTGTTTGTTCCTCTTTTTTTCAGCTGGGGTTCAGACTGAGCTGAGTCGAGCTAAAAAGAAAAAAACAAACAAAAACGCAACGTCACCAAATGCAAGCCACTGATTGGCCAGAGAGTGACATCACTGATGAGTCTTGAGAGCAAGTCTGCGCAATTTACTCCAACAACCTTCTAAAAATTTAAAATGGAAACAAATAAACCAACACCGAGGTCTGACGATGCCTCCATGTCCTCCAATTTCTGTGTCGCATACAAAGATGTGATCGAAGTATCGGGATGCCTCAACCCACACTGAGCTGGTTCTGTAGTGGAAAAAGACTGAGACTGGGATGAGTGGTGTGAAAACCGTGTCATGGACACAGTCATGGACGCAGCCCTCTACTGCCGAGCTTGAATGTGGATACAAGTCATATCTGCTGAAATGCACCAGAAGACCGTAAGTCTCATGTCTTGGGAAAGAAATAAGGCCAATACAGCTGAATCCTCCAGACCTGCAAACCTTTTGTAGAAGTCTGCACCTGTGCTGATGATCAACTCTTCCAGGAAACAGTAAAGAGAAATCTGGTGTTCCATACGAGACTTTTCTTTCACCGTATCATTGTTTATTTGATCGAAATGAAGGTAAGAAAGAAAAATAATGTTGGTTGAATGTGCCTAATACGAAGGCCAACTCTGATCACGGAGGTGAAAGTCCACAACTGTTGCAATATAATAAAGCTACAAGTCTAGACTCAACCTTGTCAAAGGCGCATGACCGTCTCTAATCCTACTTTGTGGTTGTTCGAAGGTAGAGGGAAGCTTGGTGGGGGGGGGTCAGACTACAGAGTGTAAAGCAGGGTAAATTATGGAGCACATTTAGTAAACACGCATTCACCAAACAGTTGATTAAGTAACCAGGAGACCACTGGAATGTTGCTCCAAATAGTTTCCGACAATTTCATGAAATTTGTTCCGAGACCCGTTACATAAGCCTTTTAAGGTCTCACTAATGTGCTCCAGTGGCAGCGAGCCAGAGGGACCTATAAAACGGCAATGCTAACAACTCTGTAGAGTTGCTGACAGGATCCTCTCGGTTTTACTTTGACAAAAGGGCCTGAGCACGGAGCAGCCTTCTCCGACTCCGTCACCCGTGCAGGACGGTAAACAAGCTGAACTGATAAGAACGCAGCTCAGACATGCATTCCTGAATACGCTTTCAAACAGATCGGAGGGATGATTTTCCCATGAGCTTGCTTCGTTTCCACTGCAGCACAAAAAACATGAGTTCAAACCTCTGAGCTGCTCAGTCTGGATGGTGTTGACAACCAGGTGGACTGAGTCCCCCACAAGAGACTTAAAGTTCTCATTGGTGACTATGAACATTTATTAACTGAAGCCTTTATTGGAAATCAAATAAAAATCAAATTTGCAAATAAAAGAAAAAGAACACGACCCTCAAAATGCCTAATCAATGTCTGATTTTCAATTTTACTTCAAAAACTTATATTAGCAGTAGTGCAGCTTATAACAAGACAAATCTCACTTCCACCACCATTTTCCTTTACTAGGACGTAGTAAAAGTTGGTATGTGACGCTACTGATGCGTTTCCAGATTTCCCAGAGAGAAACCCACAATCAGACAAACCTCTTCTTTCCCGTTTTTATCATTGATGTGTCTAAAACTACTGGAAATGTGAAATAAGTCTACAACTAAAACCGACAAGCAAACTACCAATATTTGGAAGCTAATTTACAGAGAGACAAGCAACTCAAACTGGCTTACAACAATTCAACATGCCAACCATGGTGACGGTGTTTACTGTATGGACAAACTATAAGATGAAGCTATCTAATATTCAAGATCACTACTACACCCTTGTGTTTGAGTTTGATTGATATCAGGCTGGATTACTAAAGTTTGCTCACTTGTTTCATAGTTTATTTCATAACAGAAGCCAGCAGACGAGGTAATGTGGTTGGTTCCTATAGCAACAATATTTAAAAAGGTGGTAACAGGTGGTAACAATATATTAAAAAAAAACATACATATATATGTATATATATGTTTCTTTTTTTTAAATATTTTATTGTATGTATATAAATACATACATATATATATACATATACATATATAGATATATATGAACAACTGGACAAACCTTCTGTGATGTCACCCAAAACCTGAATAATGTGTTTGAAGGCCAATTTTTGAGACCCCCCCCAAAAAAGAAACGGATGAATGGGTCTAATGAGCAAGCCTACCACCTCACAAGCTAGCTACCTTTGCTTAGCTCAGCTAACGCTAACTGATTATACATTACCTTCCATTCTGAAACTGTCCACCCATCCTCATTTCAGGTGTTGCTGCTAAAACAGGCCTTGTCAAATCCAGGGCTGGTGGACTGAAACGAGGCCGGCCGGTGCTAACCAGAGGGTGGCCGGCCGAAGCATAGCCAAGCATCATCACCATGGTTACCGTTAAAGGGACAGTTATTCTTTACTTTCTCAACCACCTATGTTGTCAGATGTCCCGCTAGTTCCTGGACATGGTCATAAATAATAATAATAATAAGAAGAAGAAGAAGAAGAAGAAGTAGTTCACAGAATTTGCTAGTCTTATTATAAAATTGAGGTGCTTGTACTAGAATCACAACATGTTTTTGTTTAATTGCAAACTTGAAGAAAAAAAAACTACTACTTTTTTTTGTTGAAAAAGGAAATGATCCTAGAATGTTGAATGTTGCTATATTGCAATTTTTTTATAAAAGACAAATTTTTGTCATAAAATATAAAAAGTGACATTTATCATAACATTAAGACCTTTGGTACTTAAATCAGAATTTCTTTTTCTTGTAAAATCACTAATTAAAAAAACAAACAGTAAAATCACACATTTTAAAAACCTTTTTCATTGAAACAATCTGAAACAATCACAACGTTTTAACTTCAAATTACAATTATTTGTCAGAGAATATCATAAACATAAATAACATAAACCAGCTGCTCTCCACCTCAGTTATTTCACTTTCTGATGTCAGAACTGAATCAAAAGCTTCCCCAGAAATGTTCTAGTTAGAAGTTTATAATTGTCTTTAAACGCTCTTACCACCTTGTGTGGTATAGAGCATGGTTTTATGGCTTTTACAGACATTGCAGTTGTGGTACACCAAGTAGTATCAGTCTCGGGGGCAGACCATTAAAACATTATTGTTTAACTATGAACATCCACTGTCTGAGCCAAGGGAAAATATTTCATTTAACCAGACACGCCAGTAAGTCCCTCAGTTGTATCTAGCGTGGTGCTAATTTTATTCCCTGAGGTAAACACAGCAGCGGTGTTCCCTCCATTCAAGTTAAAACCAAAGTAAAATGGAGAGTAATAACTGTGGCTGAGTTAAATGAATTAAATACACCACCTGCAAAGGTCTCTTGCTATGAACAGTAAGACGTGAACAAAGAAGGATCTCTACTCTGGTTGGTTAACTAACCAAATACATGCATGTCTACTAATCAGATTAAAAAAAAATCCATTCTGTGCTTCGGAGCATGTGTTTGGGTGTCAGAAGTGAGTGACAACTCAAAAACATCAGCATCAATCTGAAAATAACCTTTTCAATGGTTAATCTCCATCAAATGTCAGCTTCAAATCACTGAAGGCTGAAGACCTGGTGGGTCACTGGGACGTCATCAACCTGAGCCCGTTGTTTGGCTCTAGAATCCCAGTCCACCTCCTAAAACCAGTCACTGTAACCTGGTGTTAATCTGACACATTCCACTCATACCTGAGGAGGTTGTGGCAACTTGTTAAATTTTTTTTTCCTTTTAAAAATGCATGTTTTGTCTCCTTTAACAAAGCACAATCACAGAAAACAGCATCTATCGTAGATCAGACCTGTAGATATCTAAACTGGTGCAACGAGGCCAGAAACAGCAGCTTTACTTTTTATAACAATCAATTTATGATTTTAGGACAAACGGGTAGAAATTATGAAATTATAATTTTTACTTAAAAGGTCATAATTTTGTGAGATTAAATGTACAATAAAAAGTTTTTTTTACAATAAAATTCCACTTGCAATCATACAAGAAAAATGTGATTTCAGTACAGAAACTATATGTTATGATAAACATCACAAATTTTGTAACTTTTGAGGTTTTATGACATAAATTCACTTTTTTTTGTTTTTTTTTCCTTAACGGCCGAATCCAGGAACTAGCGGGAAATCTGACAACACAGCTGGCTGAAAGAGTAAAGAATAACCAGCCCTGGAACAGTAACCATGGCGATAATGTGACCTGAGATGTCACCTCTGTTCTAGATTAACACAGAATAAATTTAGCAGTTACAGTTTCACCACCTCGGGACTGTCCCAGGGGTTGGCTCACACAGCTGATAGTTCACCAGTTTAACCAATACACACAAAGTCATTTGTATTTACTGTTGGAAGAGCAGCGATATACGAGCACAGACGTCCAGTAATAAAGTTTATCTTTAACAACAGCTGACCTGAATACAACCTCTCCTGGTAATGGAGGCATGTGCCAGATGGAAGCCCCACAAGACGACCCACTGAGGGAAACCCACCCATCAGAGCGCTCATTCAGGAACACAGCTAATACAAAAATACCCATCATGAAACCAGAAAGAAAGTAAAATTAAGGAACTACGAGCTGATCGTGCTGAGGACAACATTTCTCAGCAGGATGCGAGTTCAAATGGATTCAACGGAAAACCAACAAGGGCCGACCTCCAGGTGGCCCGTGACATCACCAGCCATGTAGAAGGTCAAGACAGAAAAACAGGCAAGTTTCTGTTCTGAAACATGAACCAAGAACTCCGATTTGCCAATTTTTGTAACCAGGGAATGTTTGAGGTGAACTCCCAGAGCTGAGCTATAAAACTATTCATGTTAAAACCATCCTCGAAAAAACCTCTGGATGATGTCACATGTGCATCTAGTTCAGCTGATACAGTTGTCTGACTTCCACTGAAGCAGCTCATGTGCAGCTAAACCACACAATCCCATGCCAATGCTAGAAAATTGCTTTTAATTGTAGAGACCACTAAGAAGGGGTTGAGCAAAATGAAGAAACAGGAACACGTTTCTCCTCAAAAGTTCTGAAAGAAAAAACTGTAAGAAAGTGTTCCTCCTATCGTAGCAGCTGTGTTGTGGTGGAGGGCCGGGGAGGGGGCTGCAGCAGCTATCTTTGGCTCTATCGCTCTGTGCAAATGAGCAAAGCTTTAGGGATTTCTGGCTCTGCATTCCTAAAAGCTGCATGGACCGAAAACCTGACTGCAGCAAATTCCAGCGGGACGGACGGCGAGTCCTCTCCCTGAGTCATTCTGGTGTGTGGGTGCAGTCAGCAGGAAGACGTTCGAACAGACCTGGAATATTTACGTGACACCACCATCCATCCATATTAACTTCCGCATATGCCTGTTTGGGGATAAGCAGGGAAGCCCAGTCCTCCCTCCCCCAGCTCTTCCAGAGACGTTCCCAGGCCAGCTGAAAGATGTAATCCCTCCAGTGTGTCCTCGGTCCTCCACAGGGGCCTCGTTCCAGATGGAGATACCCCAGTCACCTCCCAGGGAGGCATCCTAACCAGATGTCCCGATCATGACACCATTACAAGCTCCTCATTCCACCCATGACACCAACACCCAGTTCACTCAGAACATTTCCATCCAGATGTGTCCAGTTGAATTCTTCTAACAAGCTCAGGTGATACCAGTAAATCCATCAGTTTGCATTTAATGTTGGCAAAATAGTGCTCACTTTGAAAAGTGTCATTTCTCTAACTGCGTAAAGAGCAGATGTGATTTACTGGCTTTCCTTGAACACAGTCACTCGAAAAACCAGTTGACACGTAAACGTCGGCCACGAGGATGGAAAGAAAAGTTATGCCCTGGTGTTCAATGACTATGACACAAAAAAGACATCAGTTTAAAATTTTCAGGTTGAAGACCAGTTTAGCATTTGGAGATTTGTAGCATCATTTCATCACTAAGCATCATCATTTCATCTAACTGATCCTAACTGGTACCACTCATTATTACAGCACTGACTGGGAAACATGACTGGATGTTTTCCAACTGAGAGTACAGATGATAAAATAAAGCAATTGGTACAAACTAGAAGGTAAAATAAGTTGTGAAAGGAGAACAAAAGATGGTCCGTAAAAATGTTTAATCTTAGCTAAAAATGGTGATGGAAGATCTAAAAAAGATCTTCAAATAAAGAAGATCAAAGTACAGCAACACTAGTACGCCAATGCCAACTTTAGAGTCATTGGTGCATTAGCATGTTAGCGGCTAATATTAGGTTGTTAGGTTGCTAATGACGTGATAACGCTGCATTTAGAGCCTGAAAAACACTCAGATTTACACTCAGATCTGTTGCAGCCATGATTCAACATATGTTCAAACGTATAGTGTAACATGCTGTAAATTAATTAGCTACTAATTTAACTTTGTGCAGTGTGATTTGAATTAATCTGATAAGACTGCGAGGCAGGAAAAAAAAGCATTTGGCAAATAAAAATGGTACATCTCCACCATACATCTTTAAACAGTCATGTTACAAAAATAGTAAATCCTCCTTCCATTCAGGTTTGGAAGCAGCTTGACAAGCTAAAAGCCCATTTATACTCCACTTTTGTATGTTCGCAACGGTCTGTTTCAAATATGGTTTGCGTAACTATTCGTCATAACCCCATTCATGATTTGTGTCTGTATGGTTGTTAAGCAACACATCCACCAGGGGGCAGTGGAATCAAGTTACCATCGCCAACAAACGTATGGAGATTGTAGTACTTTTGCAATTTCAGAGCCTAAAATAACAGTGGTCGTGTGAATGAAAGTCGCTAAATAAATGGGAAGTTTTTTCTAATCTTGCCCATGTGCAAAATTGATGACAAACGTAATTTTCAATATTTACAGATGTCTGCGAGAAAATTTGACGGTCTCCGTCACCGTGCACATAAATTTACATAAGCTCACAAAATGCTCCTCGAAGGTTTTTGATATACTGATCAATATGTCTTCTTCTTCTTGATTAACAATTCACTAACTAAGCTCACCATTACAGGACGTCTGGTTGCATTGCTCCGTTTCATCCATAATATTACCAAATCACAGACGAACACCTCCGTCCTTCTCCATTTCAAACATACAGTGTAAATGGGCTTTAATATATTTAATACCATCTGTATTTAGATCAGGAAGATCATTTCACTTGGGATGTTTGGGTGCCATTTTCTCCCCCTTTCCGATACAGATTCTGTTACCAGGGCTTTGAGTATTGGCTGATACCGAGTTCAGAACAGATATCAGTCAGTCTGCACTTCATATGGTATCATTCAAATGCAGAAATAAATCAGATATGAACAGATGTGCATTTGCATCTGCCATTTAAGCGGACAGATTGGACTTTCCTCATTAGTGTCTCAGATTCAATTCTCCTCTTTAAAAAATACCTAATATCCTCTAAAGTCAAAGAATGCTTCATAAAGGAATGACCGCTTCAGTTACTGTATATTCACTTTATTTACATAACGCCAATTCACAACAAAAGCCATCTTAAGATAGATTACACAGCAAACCCAAGAACAATCCAGCCATCCTTCATGCCTGCTTCCTATTCGGGGGTCTTCTGAAGGTTGTCCCAGCTTACTACAGGTGAAAGGCAGGGGGACAGTCCATCACAAGGACTCACATAAAGATAAGCAAGTACATGAGCCAAAACTAATACTAGACAGTTTACTATGGGCAATTTAGGATATCAAATTAGCCTAACATATGTTTATGGGCTGCGGGATGACGCCAGAGTACCCAGAAAAAATCCGTACAAATTCTCCGTAGAAAGAGGGAGAAACCCATCTATAACCACCAAGCTGTCCAAGTACACTACATTTAGGTCTAAACATATCTAAATTCAGTTAATCCAGTGAATTCTAGATTCAAATATCAGAAAACAGAAGATAAGAAAACTGATGTTCTCATAAAGGAAAAACAGGGAATAAATTGTGCTTGGAGTGCAAATGCAGACGGTAAATGAATGCACAGCGCTGACAAATCAGATTTTTGGGAGGTCGGTAAATGCATCATCCAGCTTTGTTTCCGGTCAGTAAGTTGATCACAATGACGCCTTTGCTATGAAACAATTCCTCAGTGTGAAAGCGTTGCATTGTGACCTCTGAGGACATGACAGTCCAACAGCTCCAGTTTGGCTCAAACTGGGTCACGCAATAAAAACAACAACAGACCTTCAACAGAAGGGCTGTTGATGATTCGTTGGTGTGGTCAAACTCCAGACCTCAACCTTACGAGAGCTGTCAGCTAAATTAGCACGAGATTTGGTCAAAACTCTTTATTTGATAAAGATATGCACACTGGACCACAAACCTGAAACAGACGTGGATCACAACAACAGCGTCTCATCACGTGAATTCTGCAGACACAAACGGACCAACGGGTGTCCGTTGTTTCTGCCAGCAGCTTTATGAAGACGGGAATCACCTCTGCAGAATCAAGAATCTGTAATACCGACTAAACTCTTACTGCATTTGTACAACCTCATACTAACGAAGTACCCCCAACACGGTACCCTGAGGGATGCCCTGAATGCCTTCTCCAGGACACTCAACCACATGTAGACCAGTTGAGCAAATTCCCAATACTCCCAGCCAGAACAAACATGTTTATCTGATGATTTCAGAAGTGAAAGACTTGAGCTTGATTTTATAGGAAGCTGTTAGTTTTACAAGAGTGATTTATTTGATATCGTATTTCCTGGTTCACTGGGATTGTGAGAGGTTTTACCAGGGCATAAACTGGTCAACGGTCTCCTGGCTCATCTCCGCACCCCAGTTATTCCACTTTTTGATGTCAGTATCAAATCATTTGTGTTGAAATTTCCTCCTAAATTTTCTAGTTATAGGTTTTTGATGGTCTTTGCACGCTCTCACAGCACAGATAAAATGAAGCAGTGGGCTGGATTTGGCCCACGGGCCTCGAGTTTGTCACAAGCATTAGAGATAGGGTGAATAGATCAGTCATCCAGGAGGAACTTAGAGTAGAACTGATGTTCCTCCACATGGAGGATAGCCAACTGAGGTAGTTCAGGCATCTGGTTAAGATGCCTCAATGGGGAGGCCCCAAGAAGAGCTAGAAGAGATGTCTGGGCTAGAGGGAGGTCTGGACCTCTGCTTAGACCACTACCCCCATGACTCAAACGCAGATAAGCAAAATAGACAGAAAACAACTGATAAGCAACATTACTCAAATTGTGTTATATAACGTTACTCTTCTTTACTGCTAACAAACTCCAGACAGTGAACAGCTGATTTCATTTAGACTCTTGAAGAAGAATCTACTGTTTTACTTGAATAACCAAAAATCTAGACGCGACCAGACTTATAATATGATCAGCAGCTGCGAGTGTAGAGACGTTCTCCTGGTGCAGACAGCCAACAGAAGAAAACCCGGACAGGAAGTCTCATCCTGACGGAATGGCCCAATGAGGTGGCTGGAGCTTCAAAGGCCACCGGCATGAAAGCGTGTGAGAAACCACAGCGTGCTCTTCTGCTCTGATCAGCCCTCTGACACAGACAACTTAAAAACAGCCCTTTCATCGCTGTGGAAAACGCCAGACTTTTATCTCTCTTTTCAGGGTATCCAGGCAGGCTGCCTGAACGACCACGGGCTGACCACACAGGGCAGAGCAGCGGGACGGGCCCAGTTGCCCCTTTGCCCCCCCCAGATGAGGCTATATATAGGTCCACGTACCCTGGACAGAAATGCACAAGATCTCACCAGCTGATTAAAAGACAAAGATGTGGAGACAACAACACGGAGGAGGAAACTGTGTGACTAGCTCACCACGAGCAAGAGACGTGAGAAGAATTTCCTCCCTTTCGTCTACGAAGGAAAGAAAAACACTGGGTCAAACATGCTGCCAGTTAGCGTGTGGCTAACTGAACTGCTACATGTTGAGCTGAACGTGAATGCACCTCAGCTGAAACTTGACGTATGTTTCCGTGACAACATTAACCCTGCAAAGCCAAATGTTTTACAACCAGAACTGATTTCACATCCATCAAAAATAGTCTTTATTCCCTGTAACAAAAGGCGCCCTCCAAATCCATGAGCTTCTGAAAGTTGTCACGTAATAAAACAAATAACAAAGAGGATTTATGTGTCATCATAGCGAGATTTAAGCTGATACATTGGCTGTCCTTCCGCCTCAAAATACAGACATAAGTACGCAAAATAAAATAAAAATGGATGATTCCAATCACCAGCTGAATGAATCACAGGAAGGTTCACGCGTCAGCCCAGTGGACTGTAAATACTGGACCAACTATCTCATTATGTGACACATAGACTCAGTTTGGAGGTCAAAGTGGATTTATTCTTTTTTTAGAGCCAGCACCTAGTGGTCAGTGGAGGAACTGCAACAAGACCTACTTCCTGGATGAGCTTCAGTCTGGTAGTGGAATGGTTGCTGATTGGTCGTGACCCAATGAGGGCCAACAACTGGTTTTAAATGTGCCACCATGTGGTCAGAATTGGCACTTATGTATTTACTTCTGAACTGTGAATTAAGACCAATTTGTCCATCTATGGATCAACCAGTTCTTACCAACATGGTGCTGTGCAAAAGAGGCTTCAAAAGCACTCTTTGTACAAACCTGTGGGTGACATCACAGATGGTTTGTCCAGTTCTTTTTACACAGTCTATGCTCATACAGTGAGAATGTTGTCAGTGACTCTTTTTGTCACACAGCAGGCCTACATGGCCTGGGGGGGGGGTCAGGAGTGAAGTTACTACATAGAGTGCCTTTAAACTCCACAACTCGTGCCATTTAACTTCTCAAACTTCACATAAACAGGAAACACATCGCACAAAGGGGCTCTATCACACTGTGGCGTGAAACAAACAAGTCTGTTTCTGAGCAAATGGATAAATCCTGGAAAGTAAAATATGGTAAAGCAACCAGATCTCCCATTGTCTGCAGAGAGGAAAAGCTGACAGCAGATCCTGCAGGAACTCTACTGAAGAGCCTCTGCATTGTTTATGGCTGACTTCTCCAGCTGTGTGACCCCAAAACCCCCTTCATTAACCCTCCCAAGCCCCAGATAAACTCACCGGCAGGTGTCACAAACTTCCTAAAACATTTCAGGACGACATCTATAAGCCCCTTGTTTCAACTGAAACCCGTTTAAAATAAAGACAAGGCTTGTTGCTGCACTGCGGTCAAGTTGCAAACAACATAAAGAAGTTTAACAAAAGTGGATCCTCGTTCAGGGGCCCCTCCGTCTGTCTGCGGTGTTCCTGCAGGAGAAAAAAGGACTACTCACAGAATGGTGGTCTGCGGAGACACAGCCGGCACCGTTTCCAGGTTCAGATGCATACATCTCACCGTGGTCCGGAAACAAAGACAGCGACTGGGACAGCAGAGTCCGACCTGCGGTCCGGAACCGAACAGCAGCAGCAGAACCAGAACCGGAGACGACAGGACGCAAGAAGGAAGGAGCCGGAGAGTCCGCAGCGCCATTGCTGCTGAGCGGAGAGACGAGCGCAGAGACGCAGAGAGCCAGCTGAACACACACACACACACACGCACGCACGCACGCACGCACACGTACACGCACACACAAAAGTCCAGCAGAAAGTTACTGCGGGAAAAATAAAAAAAACTTCCTGATTTTCAGCTCAAACTCATTCATTCTTCCTCACGTCACAAACTGGTGTGAAACAGATATGAAAGAAAAACCTTATTTCCCATTTCTGCTGTAGCTGATAGATGAAGAATAGAAAAAGAAAAGAAAGAGGAGGAAAAGAAAAACTTTGTCACAGCGCCCCCTCGCCAAAAAACAAAAAGGAAAAAAAAACAAAAAAAACAAACCCAGATAATTTCACTGATCATTCTGAGAGCGATTTTCAGCCAGAGAAAAGCAAATATTTGTGCTTTAATTCAAACTGGGCCGATGTACGTTGTTGTGGGGCCCCAAGGAAGATTGTGTTTAGGGTTCATATTTATTCCTTTAATGGCTCCTGCACTGTAAAATCTAACTCGCTGACTCAACTTATAAAAACTATGTAAACTCATTGTCTTCTTAAAAATAAAACAGTAACAGGACATAAGTTCAACGTAATTATTATGAGCAAGTAATGTTTAATAGACTTACAGCTCACCTTGATTATTCTGACTAAATAACACTTATGTAGCTTACTTTATTTTTAAAGCGGACACTACTTATTTCTAATTATGAACCACCAAATTTAGTATACTTACTTTCCGTTTCAGTTGACAGACTGCCTTTAAATTACTGTACAACATTTGCTGTAGAGAGAAGTCTGTTAAAAAAAATAGCCTAATGAAATGAGAAACATCGTTTCTATTTTTTATTGTGAACCTTTTGTATTAAAACGGTTTAAAATGCCAGTAAAACAAAAGTGCTTGGGTTCTGCACAAAATAACAGTACAAGGTTCATGCTGAACTCTTCGCGGGCGACATAAGGTGCTACCATAAATCATATACTCTGTGAGTGTCTATACTCACGTACCTCACATATCTCTTGTGCATGACCAGTGTTGTAGGTGGAGAAGCTGTTGGTTACCAGTAGCAACCAGAGATGCATGGACAGAGTGAACAGCTGAATGACTGAGAATGCATCAAAAAACAAGCGTGGTAGCTGAGCTTGTAGTTTATGTGTTACTTATCCTTTGCTCATTAGAACCAGCAGTGGCTCTCTCTGGAGGACTGGTTTTCTGATGGAAGTCAGAGGAAAGAAGTTGATCATTGGAGCTGAGGAGTATTTTCCCAAAAAAAAAACAAACATAAAAACTCCTACTCCACCTTTAAGGGACAAGCTCCATCGTGTCTTTGAGAGCTCATGGTTTCATTTTTCTCTCACGCTGTTTACTTGTCGTTCCTCGATCAGAAACGGGAGGTTGAGCTTCCAGATATCAGGTTCATCAGGAACCAGCTCCCAGTTGGCAAAAACAAATGCTGGAGGAATTGTGGGATAGTTGGTCATCATACCCATAGATTCTGGAACTGCCCCAAACTACAAACATTTTGCAGAAATATTAATTAATATTAATAATTAATGATATGATTATATGTGGGTTTTTTTTTTTAAAGGAAAAATAAAAGTTTGGCATTGACTTACCCATGGACCCTATTTTTCTTACTGGAAAAAAAACACAACACAACAAAATTTCACCCAAGACCAGTGTTATATTCTTCACATCTTACAGAAAAAAATGATTACCATTAACTGGATGCAACCCGACAGTCCTACGATCGCTCAGTTTCTACAGAAAGAACATGTCCAATCAATGTAAAATATAACTGGTATCCTACAATAAAAGCTATGCCTTTTTATTAGAAGATGGACTTTGTTATTTAAGATGTGTTATGTTCTGATGTACTATGCTTGATATGCCTGTATCTGTAACTCACATAAAATCAAGGTGATTCTGTTTTGTTGTTGTTTTTTTTTCCTTTATCCTTACTGTATGGTAATACAATTACCTGTAATTACCTGTAAGTTCTTAAGTGCCAATATGTATATGTATATGTATATATGTATGTATATATATATATATATATATTTTTTTTTTTTATTTTATTTATTTCTTTTTTAAAGGTTTCAGTCTC
>JBAMYA010001894.1:0-18417 GCA_037176975.1 Arrhamphus sclerolepis | reverse complement strand
CACACACACATATACATCTATTTATATATATGTATATAGATTACTACATACATACATATATATGTAGTATAATAGAATGATGCTAAGTTATTTTTTAATAAAGTCAGATACATGTATAATCTGCAGTGGTTAGTTCTGCTTTAAGAACATTTTTAATGCATATTCTGACTTCCATATGCTCCGCGGGAGGATTCCTGTCTGGAAACTGGGTCACCGTACGGAGAACCCACCATCCTCTACTGACAAAAAATCAAGAAAATCCCACATATCACACAAAGTAATAAACAAAAAACAAATTATAACTACTACTACTACTACTACTACTAGTACTTCTAATAATAATAATAATGATAATAATGATGATAATAACTATAATAATAATAATGATAGAGCTCTGGCATTCTTTTTTATTAAAAATATATCTCAAAAGATTTTTTTATTAAAAGAAAATTTAATTGTATTCTCATATGTAATAAATATGTTTTCTAATTGTTAATCTGACATTTTGTTTTTCAAAACAAAAAAATAGAACATAGGCTAAGTGAATAGTTCATGTATATGAAATTTGTTTCATATACATCGTTTATTCCTCAGTGAAAACCAACCTGGCCCTCCTTCGGTTCCCAGGGGTCCTGTGTCATTTCATTGGCTTCTTTTAGAAAACAAATATCTGAAGAGAGCTGCTGAGTTTGGGGGTGAGGGAGTGGGGGGTGGGGGGTGGGTTGCTTTAATCAGAAACCAGCAGCCCCCTCCTTCAGCAGCGAGGGTCCTTTAATCCCTCTTTACGTTTACGGACAAATGCTAAGAATCCTGCTGCAGGAGCCCACGGGGGTCCATCAGCTGACAAAAGACAACCCAGAACAAAGAGCAGACTGGGGGCCACGGGTCTGGGGGTCGGAGAGTCCAGGGCCCTCGTTTAAGGCCTGTTAGTGAAGATCCACGTGGGACAATGAAATACAAAACACAGGAAACGACCAAACAAAAACAACAACAAACACAGCACCAGTTCTGGGGATGGTGGTTTTCATTTATATACATATATATGTGTGTATATACAAATACTTTCACACACACACACACACACACACATATGTATATATATTTATATGTACATACATAATATATATATAAATACATATTGTGTTTATGTGTATGGAGGAAATAAAAAATGTAGCATGTAGTCACAGTTTAATTTATTCTTCTTATTGTTGTTGTCAGTATTATTATTATTATTGGTATTATTATTATTATTGATCAGAATATCAAAAAGAAAATCATAAAATGTAGTTTAATGAATGATTATATATTTATGAGTGGACCTGAGGCTTCAAACACACACCTTTTATTTATTCATCAAAATGTTCTAACCAAGTTCTATATATATATATATATATATATATATATGAATTTCCCCCTCGGGGATTAATGAAGTATATCTTATCTTATACATACATATATTTATATATATATATATATCATGCCTTTTTAAACTGACTTTGATATGTATCTTCCTGTAATCTTCTGTTGTGTCAGGATTTGATTCTGATCCACTAAAACCAGTAAAACCATTGAAAGATGTCTGACAGAATCATCCTGGAACTAAATAGTCTGGCAGTTTTTCTGTCTTCCATTTGAGGGTTAAAGAACAAAAAAATGAATGAAATTGACAAAACCTGAACTGGGAGTAGAGCAGAAGGCTGGATGGTTTACTGTCACAACATTCTGAATATTAGACCAACAGTAAATGAGTCTATTACTGCTTCAAAAAGCACCTGCTTCTTCTTTGTTTCATGATTTGAAATACTAATGTGTGAAAATGACAGAGAAGATCCCAAGCAGCTGGGAACGCTGCCTGAATGACAATGCGGAGTGTGTAAAACTGATTATTCACACGAGGAATGGCTTCCACATGGTCATCCTCATTCATGCATGGAGGAAAACGCAGGCATCTGCTGTGATTGGCTGGAAAACCCACCTGAAATATCCAGATTAGTGAAGCCCTGGGTCTGGAGGACGTTACGCGGCTCACCTTCATCGCGTTTGGAATCGTGACAGAAAACTTTCTGTCGCGTAAAACGACTGGAATGAGTTTAAATCTAAATATGAATGTAAATCAAAATAACACACGTCAAAGCTGGCAGAAATGAAGATGGAAGACAAATATTCAAATATTTTAGAGCTCAGGACTGTTTGGATGCAACCTGAACAGTCTGAACCACTTGTGGTTTAAGGCTTTTATCTAACTTTATCTAGTCTGGTCTGTGAGAGCGTTTAAAGACATAAACATCTAACTAGAACATTTCTGAGGAGACGTTTGATTCAGTTCTCACATCTAAAAGTGGAATAACTGAGGTGGAGAGCAGCTGGTTAATGTCAGAAAGTCAGGACTTAGTAAACAACTGAAAAAGATTTTTGTAACTAAAAGACAATCATATTTGTCAGTGAGTCATACAAAATTCATACAAAATTTTTAATTTTTATACTGTAATTTTATGTCAAAATGTTGCAAAACGTTGACATTTTCCAACAGAAAAAAAGTTATAATTTGAAATTAAAAACATAATTTAGAGATATTTGTGACTGTACGATAAAATGTATTGTTATTGAAAATAATAATAATAAGTCTCAATCTTTCAGAATTTATCATTTTTACAATTCTTTGCCTTTTCTTTTATAAAAAGGTCAACTTTTTTTTTTCTTAGAGAGAAATGTGACAATATAACTGGTTGAGAAAATAAAGAATATCTTTAATGGTAACCATGGTGATGATGTGGCCCTTTAACAGTAACCATGGTGATGATGTTGCTCTTTAATGTTAACCATGATGGTGATGATGTGGCCCTTTAACAGTAACCATGGTGATTATGTTGCTCTTCAATGTTAAAACCCAATGAAAGACAGTTTGACACCCCTGATCTAGAACGTCCCATCATTTAGTGGCTGTGGTAACCATGTTAACTCTGAGGTTTGAACCAAGACAGCTGGACTTGTTCTTCTTTGTTCTTAAGACCTTCCTCCTTCCATCCAGAAGCATCTTTAGCTCAGACTGACTGCTGGGGAGTTTGAATCTTCAGTCAGTCACCTTCCGTCACTGCTGTGGTCGTAAGATTCTGGTCACTCTACTTCAGGTTCTGGTTAACTTCCAACCCATCTTCTCTGTCCAAAATGAGGACATTACCTGATGAGCTGCTCTCCTGTGTTGGTCCATGAACCTGGACCTGATGAGTTCGCCCAGGACCCCAAAGAGCTCAGAAGGACTATTCACTGACTTCAGTAAATAATGGAGATTTGTTCAGAATTAATTCTGCTTCATTTCAAATTAATTGGCTTTGGTGTAATTGTGTACTGGCAGATACACTGGGAATCAAACCTTAGCAGATTTCCATCTCAGATCTCACTTTCAGCAGGAATGAATTATGATGTTCCATAACTCAAAATCATGTTTGTCTTTAAAGATTTGATTATTTTCATGAGCACTAATCTTAAATTCAGCTGGTTTTAAAGTCTTTTCTGTCCACACTCCAGTAAAAGGACGGTTTGAGCTGAATAGAAGCTGAATTTCAGACGACAACAACAGTTAGCATTAAAAAAAGAGGAAAATGGATGCTGTTGTTGGTGAATTTTCCATGGAAGGAGTTGATGAACTCCTCCAGGATTTTTCTAAGAAAGGAAACAATGTGAAGGCAGAGCTGGAGGCTGGCTGACAGCCTCTGAAGCTCTGGTCTTTGTGGCCAGCAGGCAGACGCATGAATAGCCGTGAAAAGACTCCCTCAAAGTGACACGATCCAAGCAGACAAGAGCAAAATGCTGAAAGGAGGGCTTCTCCGCTGAGCTGCCGGGGCTCATGGGAGCTTGGAATGTTGTGAATGAACGTTCATGCTCCAGTGTTGGGACTATCGCTCTTACGTGTACTTTTACCTGATATTTATGTCTTTGCAGATGCTATAAACATTAATGTGAGCTGATGTAGTAAGTGCTTTCATTAATGTGAACATTTTTTACATTCCACACCTGCAACACAACAACGGGTTTTTATCACTCTGGAGCATCTCAGTTCCTGGCTGCTGGACTTGATTATAACAGTCTGGAAGAGATCATTTCTACCGTTAAAACATCTGGAACCCTGATCAGGAACATATAAAGGAGTGTCATCTGCATGTTAACTGACATTTGTTTTAATTAACAGATGGAGCTGAAAGAATTAAAGAAGCAGAGGTCCTCATGCAGAGCCTTGTGGTACTTCTCAGTTAGTACAATTAATTTTTCCATGCTAACAGTCTATCCCTGATGCCTCTGAGTCCAGAGATGACTCTCTGGAGGTTGACATCAGGATTCTTTATGATCATTGAAATTTGGTCATTTCTCTATCTTTTACCTTCCTTCCTTGGTTCCTGAATACCTTTCTTCCTTGCTTCTTTTTTAACTTCCTTCATTAGTCCATTCCTTCATTTGGTCCTTTTTTCCTACATCCTGTCCTTCTTTACTTCTTTAATTCCTTATTCCTTTCCATTTCAATCCTTGTGGTACTCCTCAGTCAGCACAATCCATACTTCTGTCTGTACAGTCCATGTTTCTGTGATGATGGTTCATGTTTCTATGGTGATAATCCCTGCTTCTTTGGTCATGATCCATGTTTCTACAGTGATGGGTCACATTTCTATGGTTATGATCCATGTTGCTATGGTGATGGTCCATGTTTATATGGAGATGGTCCATGTTTCTATAGTGATGGTCCATGTTGCTATGTTGCTATGGGGATGGTTCATGTTTCTATGGCGATGGGTCACATTTCTATGGTTATGATCAATGTTGCTATGGTGATGGTCCATGTTTCTATAGTGATGGTCCATGTTGCTATGGGGATGGTTCATGTTTCTATGGTGATGGTTCATGCTGGTTCATTATATGGACTTCATCTGTGCTAACTAGCTCAACTTGGTTTAAAACTTCAGATGGTAAAACAGATTAATTTATCACCACAGATAATCTAAAAGGCTTTGAAAGTGGACTTAAGTGTCATGGTGGATGACCAGTTATCCTGCTCTGACCATGTTATTTTGGTTTCCATGTTGTGTCTCTTTGAACTCTACATCATCCAGAAAATAAGACCACACGTGACTCAACATCAACACAACTCCTGGTACAGGCCATGGTAATATCCCTCCTCCATTACTGTGATGTCCTCTTAGGTGACCTTTTAGCTTGCTGATTAGACCCCTACAGAAGATCCGTAATGCAGCAGTGTGTCTGGTCTTTAATCAACACATACAGGTACATGTCACACTTCTGTTCATTGGCTACTTCAATAAAAACATAAGACACTTGTACTACCAGGTCATATCAGGATCCTAATCTGCTGATATGACCTGAGGTGTAAAGGTTTACATCCCTTCTAGAACATGGACTGGTCTGGTCCTCTCTTCAGTGGAGACTGTTCTCCATGTGGTTCCTCAACAGCTGAACAAGCTACCAGTAGCTACCAGGGCTCGTAGAGCTACCAGAGCAGCGTCGTCCCTCTCTAAAACTCTCCTATTCTCAGAATACCTTCTGTCGTAGCTGCATCCTCTCTTTAACTTCCTAACCTGACCGTGAATCATGTCCTAGCTGCACCAACTTGTATGCTAGATTCACCTGAATGCTGATTTACCTGAACTTACTACGTTGCTGTGGTTGGATTGTAATTCCTCTATTGTAAGTTGCTTTGGAAAAAAGCGTTTGATAAATGTAACATAATCTGAATTCCTCCATCACACAGAAGTTTTACCAAACAGAATCTCGCCCGGAATAGAATAGATAGAAGATAGAAAAGTCGTTGCATCTGTTTTCTTTTTAAGCAAACGGTTTGAAACTGAAGCTGTGTACAGATGCTGAGGCTTACAGACCTCATATACTATTTATATAGTTTATATATGTTCTTTCATTCTTCAATATTGGGCCTCCAACATGACACAGACAGAAGAAATTATGTGTAAAAAAATAAAATAAAATAAATAAAAAAATCAACATTCATTTTTTAGTTAGTACATTTTCAGCCTTGACTTGCCCTGGTTCAGCATCATGATGTTGGATTGAAGTGAAACGATATATCTCATACCTTGTCAGCGGCTGACGTTCGGGCTGAGAAAGGAAAAAAAAAACAAATCCAAATAGATACGAGCCTGTGGCACAGCTCTTTATCCCCTTTATCCTGGAATATTCCTGCCTGCCTTCTTCCTGCTCCCCCCAGCTGTGAGAGAGAAGCGCCCCCCCACACACACACACACGATTCAGAAGCAGTGACTCTTAGTAGTGAGTTCCTGATTTCATCAGTCACATGCTTGTGGTGGAAATGGAGCGCTCTATGCTCATCATGGGGGAAATCTGCTGGGATGTCCACTCCCAGGAAGACTAACTAGACTAGATAGTTTAGAAATGGTTTTAGAACCATTTCCAGTTGACTTTCAAGGGCCATTGCTGATGTCTTTCCCACATGGCATTGTGTTGTGAGCTGCAGATATCTGTTTATATCTATTTGAATTTTAATCTTAAGTTGAGTTCTTAAGTATATTCTCTGAGAGCAACTTAACCAAAGCCAAAAAAAAACATTATTCTGATTGCTGTTCTGATTCTCTAAAGGCGTTGCTGATATCTTTTGCATTTGGCATTGTGTTAACATACACCTGAATTATTGAGAGCAGCTGTTCTAGAGGTCTGCACACCTGCTGGTGAATCAGGTCATCAAGCCCTGATAATCAGCTAAATCTAAATCTGATGGAATCAGTCAGGGGGTTGCTAGGATCGTCCACATGAGTTTTATTCTATTCTATTCTATTCTATTTTAATTCCAAAGCCATCCCTGCATGTTTTAAGCAGAAACAGAGGGGTGTTTGTCAGGCAGCAGATGAAATCTCACCTTTCCAGACTTCCAGAGTTCATTTCCCAGAATGTGTAAAGCCGGAAACAAGCTCTGCTCTGTTTTTTAATCTACTTTCTTCCTCAGAAAGATTATAGCACACGTCTTAAAAAGTTTCTGCGCCCGTTTAAGCCTGCAGCTGTCCACTGAGGGCTTTGCTGTGTCAAGTATCTCTTAAGAAATGCCTCGTATTATTAGATTTTCTCCCCGCTTTAATCTCTATCACTGTTTATATTGACAGTGGGCTTTTTTTTTTTTGTTTATGGCTACTTTTTTATCTTTAAATAAAGACGTGCATTGCGGACCTTCTTGGTGGGAAACAGATAAAGACTTTGCGTTATTAGCAGCTCGCTGCCACATAATGCAGATAAAGCCACCGCGTTCTCGTCTCTGCAGCTTTCTGAGGACACACTTTTATTTCTGACAAACATTTGCAGTGTTTTTTTTTCCTTTTCTGCAGCAGTGAGCAGACTTTCTAAATCTTCTGGCAAATATTTGACTCCCAACTTGAAAAGTGCGGACGCTGCACACGCTCCTGGATCCTGGATCCTCAACTACAATAAATACTGTATTATACAGTAAACGGTCCGGATCAGGTCTGGATTGGTGCTTTTGTGGCGGAGCTGAATGGGAACAAAGGCGGGAACAAAGGCCGGCTGACGCGCAGGGACGTGTGGCAGCATCAGCAGCGGCGGTGGCGGCGGGGCCCATGCTTCAGGCAGCTCTGTTTGGCTCTCCAGCGCCAGTTTCTGGGGCCTTTGTTGGAGAACCGAGTCCTGGTGCCAACTGGCAGTTTTTACCTTCCTCTCTTTTGTACTCTTTAAATCATTTTTTAAACTTCTGGCTTCAAACTCAATTAGATGATTGTTTAGACGTCAAATCGAGGCTTTTTTTTCACAGACGTGACAACCTGAATCCAGCTGGAAGCAAAGATCCTGGAGAAACTTCAGCAGAAACCTCACCGTCATCTGTAAAAGTTAGCGCCTGCTTTTATCTTCAGTCACTGACTGTCACAGACATGGGACCAAGTCCTCAAGAGTTGAGCATGTCTCAAGTCCTCAAGTCAACACAGGCAAGTCTCGAGTTAAGTCTCGAGTCAGCACAAGGAGGTCCTGAGCAACATCTCAAGTCAATACATGCAAGTCCCGAGTCAACACAAGCGAGTGTTGAGTCAGGTCTCAAGTCAGCACAAGTGAGACTTTAGTCAAGTCTCATGTCAACACAGGCAAGTCTCGATTCAGGTCTTGAGTCAACAGAAACAAATCTTGAGTCAAGTCTTGAGTCAACACAGACAAGTCTTGAGTCAAGTCTCGAGTCAACACAAGCAAGTCTTGAGTCAAGTCTTGAGTTAGCACAGGCAAGTCTCGAGTCAACACAAGCAAGTCTTGACTCATGTCCCACGTCAGAAACTCCAAATTTCAAGTCCTCCCAAGTCCTTTTAAAATGGTTTTGGGTTGAATCTCATGAAAAACTTTACTGCCCCTGATTTATGCTCGTATGTGTATCAGTCAGATGGAGCTCAGGCTGCTTTTTAGAGGACTCATCTGCCTTTGACCCAGATGTTTCACACCTGTCCACCACGCAGGTATTTCTGAGAGCTGATTTTATCTTACTCTCCTCCACAATGTCTTTGGGATGCCGTCTTTCCTAAAACTGGAACAGGTCTCATATACACTTAAAGACATTTATGTCTAACTCTTCCCTGTAGATGATGATCACATGTTCCCTGTTATTATTATAATGTACTGTATTTATTTATGATTTCTGACACATTATTTTAGGATTCAGTGTTGTTCTGTTAATATATCTTCTATAATTACACAATATACTATTTTGTATTTCTTGGGGTAAATCTGTCACTCCCAGGAAGACTGACCACTTGTGAATGATCTATCTGGAGTTCCAGAATTCAGGAAATGACTTTAGATCCTTTTCAATGGTTTATGTGCAACAATACTAGCTTCTCTAAGACCATTGCTGATGTCCTTTCCTCTTGGCTTTATGTCAACACACACCTGATTGCTTCAGACCATCAAACATCTATTTCTTTAGGAATGACAGTTACTTTTGTCCTAGAGAGGCAGGAGGGGGTACTGAGGGTTGCCCATGTGAATTTTTTTCTTTTTTTTTTTTGTTTAAATTTTGACAGATGAATAATGAAATATGTCACATTTCAAACTGAAAGTGCTCAGAAAGGCTTCATGTGGATCAGATTATCTCCAGCACTGCCTGATGCTGCTGGTATCACTGACCCCCACCCCGGCCCTTGAGGCTTGAGTGGACCTGCTTTCAGACCCACTCATGCCTCAGCACCGTTTGACCTCTTTAATTCTTAAATATGTGGCAGTGCTCAGCTCCACTGACTCTCTCTGGACGTGTTTACTGAAGTCCTGCCGAGTGTGACGAGTCTTCTCCGTGGTCTTTCATGATCAGCCCCCCCACTCCCGGGCTCAGTCTCTTTCAGTCCTCAAAAATCCGGGGGGAGGAGGAGGATGTGGCTGGGGGGTCAGACTGGTTTCTGTTGTTGAAGATGAAGCAACTCTGAATGAGCAATGACCAGAAAGAGTCCAGTAACACCAGTAACAGATCCAGTAGCAGAACCTTGTCCTGTCCTATAAAACAGACCTGAGGTGTTCATTTACAGGCTGACGTGAAGACAAAATCCACTGTGATAACATAAAAGTCATGTTGATGGTTCTTGATCAGAACTTCATGTTTCAGACACCCTCTAGTGGTCAGTAGAAGAACTGCAGCCTCTAGTGGTTAGTCGAGGAACTGCAGCCTCTAGTGGTTAGTCGAGTAACTGCAGCCTCTAGTGGTCGATAAAGGAACTGCAGCCTCTCGTGATCAGTAGAGAAACTGCAGCCTCTAGTGGTCAGTAGAGGAACAGCAGCCTCTCGTGATCAGTAGAGAAACTGCAGCCTCTAGCGGTCAGTAGAGGAACAGCAGCCTCTCGTGATCAGTAGAGAAATTGCAGCCTCTAGTGGTCAGTAGAGGAACTTCAGCCTCTAGCGGTCAGTAGAGGAACAGCAGCCTCTCGTGATCAGTAGAGAAACTGCAGCCTCTAGTGGTCAGTAGAGGAACAGCAGCCTCTTGTGATCAGTAGAGAAACTGCAGCCTCTAGCGGTCAGTAGAGGAACAGCAGCCTCTCGTGATCAGTAGAGAAACTGCAGCCTCTAGCGGTCAGTAGAGGAACTTCAGCCTCTAGCGGTCAGTAGAGGAACTTCAGCCTCTAGCGGTCAGTAGAGGAATAGCAGCCTCTCGTGATCAGTAGAGAAATTGCAGCCTCTAGTGGTCAGTAGAGAAACTTCAGCTTCTAGAGGTCGGTAGCAGAACCACAGGTTAGTTTTGAGGTTATTCCCTTCACTCAACTTTAAATTGAACTCCTCCATCACACAAAACAAGGGCCCTTGAACACAATGTCTATCAGGGGTCCTAAAAACCTGGGAAGGTCCCTGGCAGGTAGGAAAGGTAGGCAGGAAACGTGCCTGGGGCTGCATGCACCTTGTAAATCTGCAGCGAAGGTTGGAATTGTGGGTATTAATTCCAGAGAAATGGAATTACAGCTGTCATTACTGAATAATCAGAATGTCCTATTTTACTGCAACAAAGAGATCCGGGCTTAGTCAGAAACTGGAGTACAATTGTTTAATTAGATTTATTCCTTTGTAGAGCAAGCCGCTGCAGCTTTCGGAGGAGCAGCTTTCGTTCTCCTGATAAGACGTCGTTCCCCGTTGAGGGATCTGCTGCAGACAAAGATGGAGTCCAGGTTCAGCTCTGCTATCAGCTGGAGGCGTCTGCCTCATTTCCATAAGCTCCATTTCCATTATCAGCTTCCCCCATTCTGGCTTCATTCTCCTCTCGGACGGGACGTTGCATCATAGACAATTATTATAAATACTGTATGCAGCAGTGACACTGAAATCTGATTGGATAGGAGCTCAGACACAGTTCTGGAGGCCACCAGGAGGAAATAACAAAATATCTTAATACAGACACTATTAATCAGAAACAAAATTCACAACTATGATTCAGTGACAGCACCAAGTAAAGAAGGCCTTGTTGCCCCTGGCAACCGTGGTCTGCTTCTTCTGATTGGACAGAGAAGAAACTGCCTGTGGACCCCGTTGGACAGACCAATCAGAGAAAGGACATGTGACATAAGCTCAACGTTCACAAGTTGCTGTGTTTCTAAGGGGAGGAGCTAGTGTGGCTGGAACTTGCCCACCTACTGTCAATCACAGCCATTTTAGCTTAGCTTAGCCTAGCTTATACTAAGCCATGATTGCTAAATAATAAAATTTACCTTCATTCTGATCTGTCCAAACATCCTCAGTTCAAGTGTCGCTACTGAAACATCTGGAACCAGGACCAGCAGAAACCACGACCAGCAGAGCTGTGCTGGGACCCCCCGGTCCACCAGTCTTCTAGAGACAGAAGGTCCACAAGTCTTCTGCTGGAGGAGACAGAAGATCCACCAGTCTTCTGCTGGAGGAGACAGAAGGTCCATCAGTCCAGTTGCTGGAGGAGACAGAAGATCCACTAGTCTTCCAGTGGAGACAAAAGGTCCACCAGTCTGCTACCTGCAGGGCTAGATGTGTTCCAGTCAAGATACTCTACCACCAGTTGGTGGATGATTGACAGCAGGTCTGGTGAATGATCCTCTGTGGAGCTGTGGAACTCTAGAACAACTGTGGAGCTGCTGGTAGACATCCACAGAGGAACCTCCTGCTTCAAATCTGGTTTCCATGGAGACATCAGCTGCGCTTAGCTGACACTTGGTTAGCTAAGATTACAATATGATAAGATGTGATATGATACAATAAAATGTACACTATAGGTCTGTCCCAATTCAGTGGCTGCATCCTTCGAAGGACCTGTCCTACGTAGTCTACGTAGGCCGCGTCCTCCGAAGACCAGGTAGGCCGGAAGTCAGCGGCTGTGAATTGGGACGGTCTAGCCTTGAGATTTACCCCCACCCTTACCTCGGCGTACGTCCTGTTGCCTAGCAACTGTGACAGCGCTGAACCAAAGAGAGAATGGAGATCGAAATTTTAAGTTTTTTTAATTGCTTTTTTTTATTTTAGAAGAACTACAACAGCCCCCTCAAAGAGGAGGTTGTCCTGTTTTCTCAGCTTAATGAAAGGTAATGATAGCAATAGTTGAAGAACTACGGACGCTGTACAGCTCATTTGCTGTCTTGATGATTTCTGACAAAATAAAATACAAAATATGTCTAAACAAATAACAAAAGCCTATCACCATAACCTCTTTAGGCTTTTAATTTTTGCGTACACAGCTCCGTCCCGGGCAACAATAGAATTTTCTGGTATACCAGCAATGCATCTCGGGATAGGGCGGCCGAGAAGGATACACCAGACCCGTCCTTCAAATCGGGGAAAAGAAGGACACATTTGTAGGCCCCTTCGAATTGGGACAGCCTTCGATGCGTCCCTGTGACGTAATCATCCTTCAAATGCGGCCTTTGAAGGATGCGGCCGCTGGACTGGGACACAGCTTTTATTACCTAAATCAGGGCTGTCAAACTCTATTTCACCCTGGGACACATCACCATGGTTACCATTAAAGGGCCACATCATCAGTATAGTTGTCAGGGCCACATCATCACCATGGTTACCATTAAAGGGCCACATCATCAGTATAGTTGTCAGGGCCACATCATCACCATGGTTACAATTAAAGGGCCGGGGTTTTCTTTCTCCACCGGCCATGTTGTCAGATTTCCCACTAGTTCCTCAACCTGGTTGTTGTTTTTTTCTTTTTAAAAAAAGAAAAGAAAAAAAAAGAAGAAGAAAAGCCATAAAATCTCAAATTTCACAACATCTGTGACTTTTATCATAAAATTGAAGCTTTCGTACTAATATCACAAATTTTTCTTACATCTTATCTTTGGTATAATCAGAAATTTCAAAAGTAATGCTTTTTTTAAATCACTTTTTCTAAAATAGCTAATTTCACAACCACACATCTTTCTTTTTGTAAAAATCTTTGTCATAAAATCTTAGATTTCACAAAAGTTGTGATCTTTTGTCATAAAATTTTGCACTAAAATCAATTTTTTTCTGGTAAAAGGAAAATTAAAACAAAATATTGATTAGTGATTGTACTACTTGAGGTTAAAGGTTAAAGGTCAAGCAGCTTCTGAGCTCGACTAAATTTCACCATTAACGCCAGTTTAGCCACAGGCAGAACTTCTTCTGCAGAAGCACAAAGAAAGCTAAATGAAAGACCAAAAGCCCAGCGGCAGAACGGATGAAAGTCACACCCACAGGCTTCGCTTCAAACTGGAAAAAGTCCAGAGTCGTCAGAAACCAGTGGGAGCCCAGTTGGCCTCGCGACAGCTGAGAGATAAGGTCAGAGCTGACGAGAGTTAAATAAGTTTCTCCTTCAGAGAGGAAACTAAACGCTTCTGCATGAGAAGACAGGAAGCAAAACGGCAGCGTGTTTTCTGGTGTGACGACCGAAAATGTAAAATATTTAAGTCTAAAAGGAGACAAGAATAAGTGTTGACAGAACCAGGCCGTTACAGAGGTCCGTGCAGGTCCGGGGCCTTTTGTTTCTCTTCTCTCCAAACGAAGTTGGTGATTTATAAGAACATTCAGACTGGAAATAAATTCATTCTCCTCATGGATGCAAGGAGGGAATTAAAATCTGTAAAACTGCTAATTCAGTTCATTCAGCCTACATATATTTATATATGCAAATGGCTTATGCAGTAAAATCACAAATTATTTCTTAAATAATTGCAAAATTCCAAAGAAAAAAAAATATTAAAATGAAGAGATTTGTTGTAAAATGAAACATCTTTTTTCATACAACTGATTATTATTCATCCCTGTGGGGAAATTCTTTCTCTGCTCTGTTCAGGTGCCTTGCTCAGGGGCACCTCATCCATGGATGTGGACGTGGAGAAGCACTTGTTCAGCACTAACCCCGCCCACATCATTGGTACCGGTTGGGGACTGAACCAACGGCCCTCTGGTTGCCAGCCCATAATAATATTTTTTTTTCCTTTAATTTCAACTTTTTGTCTAAAAAAAAATCACAAACCCTTAAAAAGTTCTCATATAATTCAAATGAAAACATTCTTTGGTTAAAAAATTAATTTTGTTGTAAAATTGCAAACTTTTTAACATACTATAAGAAATGTCACTAAATTCTGACTTTTTAACTTAAAATTACACTTTTCTGTTAGAAAACATAAACTTTTGTAACATTTTGACATAAAAAATACAATATTTGAGTTTTAACAAATTGATCAACTTTTAGTAGTTTTTTTTTTGTAAAATCTTCTTCAAAAGGTTTCTGAAATCCTGACATCAACCAGCTGCTCTCCTCCTCAGTTATTCCACCTTAAAGCAGCAGCTCTCCTCCTAAGTTATTCCACCTTAAAGCAGCTGCTCTCCACCTCAGTTATTCCACCTTAAAGCAGCTCTCCTCCTCAGTTATTCCACCTTAAAGCAGCAGCTCTCCTCCTCAGTTATTCCACCTTAAAGCAGCTACTCTCCACCTCAGTTATTCCACCTTAAAGCAGCTCTCCTCCTCAGTTATTCCACCTTAAAGCAGCTGCTCTCCTCCTCAGTTATTCCACCTTAAAGCAGCTACTCTCCTCCTCAGTTATTCCACCTTAAAGCAGCTACTCTCCTCCTCAGTGATTCCACCTTAAACCTACTGCTATCCTCAGTGATTCCACCTCATAGCAGCTGTTCTCCACCTCAGCTATTCCACCCCAAAGCATCTGCTCTCCTCCTCAGTATATATGTATGTGTATGCATGTATATATAAACACATATATGTATGTATACACATGTGGTATATGGTTCATATGTGTCCTATCCGAGTTTGTCCCTTGTCCTCCACCAGACGCCACAGATCTCTGCCTGGACCCAGACACCGCCCACCCCAAACTCCTCCTTTCTGAAGAAGGAAAGAAGGTGACCCAGGGGGCGGAGGCGCAGGACTGTCCGGACCTCCCTCAGAGGTTCAACCACAAACTCCAGGTCCTGTGCAGACAGGCGCTGTCCGGCCGCCACTACTGGGAGCTGGAGTGGAGCGTCGGTTTCCTGGACGGCGCCGTCGTTGGCGTCACCTACGAAGGGCTGTTCCGTAAAGGAGACCGTGATCTGTGCCAGCTGGGCTTCAACGACATGTCCTGGTGTTTCGGCTTCCAGCAGTTTTCTCAGATCTACAGGTTCTACGGCGCTCATAGTTCAGAGAAGGTCTTTGAGAAAAGCAGCCTGTCTTCTGTGATCAGACGGCTGGCGGTCTACCTGGACTGGCCTGCAGGGACTCTGTCCTTCTACGAGGTGCAGGGCCACAGACTGAGTCACCTTCACACCTTCAGGCAAAGGTTCAGCGAGCCTCTGTATCCTGGCGTGGAGCTGCAGGGAGAGAACAACTACGTCCACTTCTACCTGTGAGATGTTCCTTCCTCCTCGTCATCCTCTCTGACCCCTCAGAGCGTTTCGTCAGAAAGTCAGGATTTAGGAGACCACCCGAGAAGATTTTACAATAAATACTTACTCATTTTTGTCTCAACACCTGATTTCTGTAAAATCTACTTTTTACAATACAATTAGAGATTTTAGGGTAAAAAGTTATTTAACTGTTGGAAACATTTTGTGTCCAAATGTTGCAAAAACTTGATATTTTCCAACATTTAAAGGTCATTTTAACTTGATAAAAAGTGTCATTTCATCTAAAAAAGCTGACTTTTTTTTTAAATATAGAAAGTGATTTTTTTTTTTAATTTTCCAAAAATATATCGTGATTTTAGTAGAAAAGTCTTTAAAAGGTTTTTGTGAAATTTGGGATTTTATGATAAAGATGAACCTTTTCATATAAAAAACGTGATATTTTGCATTTTACAACAAAATTAGCTTTTCTTTTCTTCTACAAAAAAGTCTGTTTTATGATAAAAGTCATGACTTTTGTGGAGTTCAAGATTTTATGATATTTTTCTTTTTAATTCACTTTATTTTTTATTTTACAACATCAAGAAACTAGCAGGAAATCTGAGAACACAGCTGGATGAGAAATTAAGAATAACCGTAACCACGGTGATGATGCAGCCCTAAAATGAAGTTAAAATAGAGTTTCTCACACACACACACACATTTACAGCTGAAAACTACATGGGATTTTTTTTCTTTCAAATGTTTGATGTTTCAATGGGTTTTAATGTGTTTTAACACATTTTAATGCGTTTTAATGTGTTTTAATGGATTCTCATGTGTTTTAACAGGCTTTAACATGAACAGAGAGAAGATTTGTTTAAAAAACTTATTTCTTTCTTTTTGATCTTCATGTCCTTCAGAAAAGTAAAAGCTTGTGAGAAATAAAATTCTCATAGTACAAGATTCTGAAGACTGTCTCATGATTATTATTACTTCTATTATTATTGTCATCATCATTATTCTTTTTAAAGTCACAACTACTATCACCAATATGTTATTATAAATGTGAAACATACTAACTTTTACAAAGATATTCAACCCTACTGCAACCTTTAAGACTAAAGTCAGAATTTCAGAAAATCTGAATTTATATCAATATCTTCTAAAAAGTAAGAAAAATAACAAAATCAAACAGGATTCCAAAACAGAATTCAGAAAATCTTTGACACAAACCAAAACAACAAAAAGTCTGAATTTCTAACTTTATAAATTCCTACATTTGCAGAAAAGAAATCTGAGTTTTTCCTGAGAAATTCTCAAAAGAATGTGTCACCTTCCTTTGTTCTGATTGGATAACGCTGGGCCCATCGTCCAATCAGAACAGCAGTCATGCTGCTGGCTCTGGTCTCTGAGAGGTTTGTGGCTGATAAGAGGCTCAGATGCTGGTTCTGTAACGGTGACGGGTGCTCCACATGTGGGAGATGCTTCCTCTGCAAGGTCACATGAGACCTCGTTCAGACGAAGCAGAAGAGAAACGAGTCATGGTGACTTACGCACCTGACGAGTCTCAGGGTTGGGGTGGAGGCTCCGCGTGAGGAGCTGCAACGTGCAGGAAGACCTTCCATACAACCGTACAGCTGAGGTGTTTGTGGTAACAGATTCACAGACCTGAGAAACCTGAAGGTCACACGTGAGTCGGTGCTGATGAAGCCTAAATCCATCCATCCATCTTCTTCCGTTTATCCGTAACCGGGTCGTGGGGCAGCAGCCTGAGCAGGGACATCCAGACGTCCCTCTCCACAGACACCTCCTCCAGCTCTTCTGGGAGGATCCCAAGGCCAAGCGACATGGTCACCCCAGCGTGTCCTGGGTCTTCCTCTGGGTCTGAGGGAGGCATCCAGGGGGGCATCTGATACAGATGCCTAAGCCACCTCAGATGTGGAGGAGCAGCGGCTCAACTCCAAGCTCCTCCCCCTACCTCTAAGGCAGCGCCCCGCCACCCTGCGGAGGAAGCAAACCACCTGCCAGTGTTGGCAGAGCACTGCTTCCTGCTCCTGAAATTCTTCGAGGCCGACCGGTAGTCCTCCTCCATGGCCTCCCCGAAGTCTAAACCCTGATCATTAATATTGTTTCCACAAAGATGATGTAGTATATTTAACAGTAAACTACAGTTATTAATTAATGGAAAAGACAAATGACCTACAATAAAGGTACATAGAGACTCATTTATCAGAAGACCAGATTACAACTCACAGAAGAAGTAGACTGAAGCTTTTGCAGTTTGCTAATGCCATATATTTATAGTGAATGAACCAACAACAACAACCAATATTTACATTCAGTGACATTTGTCCGAACGGCCATTCAGAAATTTATACGCGCTTGCATTGGAAAAATAAAAGTAAAACATCCAACCAGAGGAAATAATGTTCATCAAAAATAGTCAAGACCATCAATAGTTCCCAGATCCAGTCCTTCAGTTGATTAACCCCAGGCTGGGGCTCATAAAACGCCCAAGCAGGTGCTTTTGAAGTGCTTGAAATAACGCAGGTCCTACAGATCTTGAACTCCACAATGGTCAACAGCAGGGAACAAATTCATGAGCTCCAAGGAGCCCTAGCAGCCTGGCGGGAGAGGCGGAAGTCTCCACAGCATACTAGTTCAATCTTTTCTTTTCTTCAGCTCGAGGTCTGGATCGTTAGCTCGCCATCACAGGTAACACCTGGCCAATTCCGCAGTTTAGTCCCCCCACACACAGGTTTTCACCAGAACTTTGGTCATGGCAGACGCCTCCTGCAGCTCTGCTCTCTTCAGCGCGTTTTCCTTCTGTATTTCTGCTCAATAGGCTGTCGTAGCCCACGTGGGCACAGCGGGAACAGTGATTGGCTGTCGCAGTTCAGCCTAAAATCTCGCGAGAACAACTTCTCTTTATATTGGAGGTATCGCGAGATTATAGCGGCAGAATGGATCAAGAGGAGATGCGGAGATTTTTGGTTTTTTTGCTGGTTAGAAATAGGCCTGTAATTAGTTTTATCTTCAGTATCCAGAGACGTCTTTTTGAGTAAAGGTTTGATTACTGCAGTCTTGAAACTTACAGGTTCATATCCT